>JAODUG010037543.1:0-10722 GCA_027564795.1 Aphredoderus sayanus
TGAAGCACTTTGCGTTACATGAATTTGTATGAAAAGTGCTATATAAATAAAGATTGATTGATTGATTGATTGATTAAAGGGATAGTCAGTCATTCTGGTGAAAGCATATTTAAACTGATAAATTAAATTGATATTTGAACTCGATTAAAAGAAAAGCAACTCCATTCCATGCCATAGAGTGCTGCCTCAGAAGCTCAACCCCAACCACACATTTGAAACACATTCAGGCTAGGAAGATGTTTGTGTGGTGCGGTCTGCACCACTGTGTGTATTCCCATTGACAGAGCCAGGGCTGCGTAGAAACACCAGCTTGTTTTGTTCATTGCAGAATTTGACTAAAAATCACTGACCCTCCTGTTATCCTTAATTATATCGTAGTATGCCACCAGATGGCGCCATCTTATTGTGTATGATTTTGTGGTTCTTTTTATTGTCATATTGCATTTGTGTATTTGTGTTGTTTTTTGTGCCTTTCAACCCTCCTGTTGTCCTTGGGTTTTCAAACTCACACCTTGTTGTGCCAGCAGTGCACATACATCTGTGTAAGCTGTAGAATTGCCACAGAGGTAGTTATTTGGGTCAGTTTGACCCGGAGGACAACAGGAGGGTTAAAAACATGAATTGATTAATTATTACGCAAACTTGTAATGAACAGGCTGGACGCCAGTGTGCAGCCACTGTAGCCCAGGTGTGTAGGCAGTAAGCTACGTCACTGTAGCTACCTCTCACTGGGACTGTTTGGGATGGTCTCCACGTTGCCCCCTGCTGTTGAGAATGATGTAGACAGCTCTTCAGCTCCAAGAGACCCGAGCCTGGCCATTGGTTTGCCTAGCTGCTGCCTGCCATTGGCTGGCTCTGAGGAGAGACAAACTCACTGGAAGTCATAGTTTGAAGTTTGCTTGTTGTCTGTTACTGTGGCAGGTTGGAGGATAACTGTACTTATGTCTTTGTGTGTGTATGACGTGTGTGTGTGTGTGTGTGTGTGTGTTTATATATATGTATCGCTCATCATGTCCTCCGGGTCAAACTGACCCAAATCACTAGCTTTGAGCAGATAGAAGGCGCTAAACCTAATTCTACAGCTTACACACACATATGATGTGCACTGCTGGCACAACAAGGTGTGAGTTTGAAATGCGAGGACAACAGGAGGGTTAAAAGGCACATAAAACAACACAAATACATAAAGAAATAATTAAATAAATACACACAGCAATGACAATAAAAAGAACCATACAATCATATACAATGAGGTGGCGCCATCCGGTGGTTCAAGACAATATTGCAAGGACATCACAAGAATTAAATATACACACAGTACTGTACAGTACATACATGTGTTTAATGTGTGTGTGTGTGTGTGTTGATACACTGTGTATGTGAACAGTGGCGGGGGGGGGGCAGAACCTACCACCTGCTGGGTCCGTCCAGGGGGGATTGTTGTGCTGTTCCTTTGCCTCGTAGAGTGACAGCAGCTCACTGTAGGCCTCCTCGCACTCCTCACTGTCAATCAAAACCACATGGGACACCAGGCGTAAAACACAAGTTCGCTCACAACACCTGCAGTTAAAATGGCAGCGTGCCTTTACAGTAACTCAGTATGTGCACAAAGCACAGGGTGTGTGTGTGTGTGTGTAAAACTATGAGCGAGCTTGTTTGTGTGTGTTTATGTGTGTATGCGTGTGTGTGTGTGTGTGTATGTGTGCATATGAAACTATGAGCGGGTGTGTGTGTGAGTGTGTGTGTGTGTCTGCATATGAAACTATGAGCATGAGTGCGTGTGCGTGTGCATGTGTGTGTGTGTGTGTGTGAGTGCGTGAATGTGCGTGTGCATGTGCGTGTGTGTGTGTGTGAGTACGTGAATGTGAGTGTGCGTGTGCGTGTGTGTGTGAGTGTGTGCATGTGTGAGTGCGTGAATGTGCGTGTGTGTGAGTGCATGAGTGTGTGCGTGTGTGTGTGCATGTGTGTGTGTGTGTGTGTGTGTACCAGTATCTGAGAGCCATCTGTAGCGCACAGCTGTCAGCCTCGTGTCCCGGGCTCACGCCGCCGCCACCGTCGCCTAGGGAACCTCCCCTCCGGTGCGTCAGAGCCTCTGTCAGCCGCTGGTTTCTGGCCTGCAGCTTCCTGATGCACCTGCAGGGGGCAGAGTGGTTGGATTGGTGGGTGTCCCTTCATAATGTTTCCCACACTGCACTGGTTCTCCAATGTTTGCTGGGCTGTGACATTTTATTCTTATATTATTATCTAGTGTTTTAATTGTCTTTAAAAAAGGGACAAAAAACCAGATGTACTGACGCAATTGCATGCAGATGCAATTTAACCCTCATGATGTCCTTATAATATCACATCGTGCCACCAGATGGAGCCATCTGATTGTGTATGATTGTCTGGTTCTTTTGATTTTCATTGCTGTGTGTATTTATTTATTTATTAATTATTTCTTTATGTATTTGTGTTGTTTTTTCGTGCCTTTTAACCCTCCTGTTGTCCTCAGGTTTCAAACTCACACCTTGTTGTGCCAGCAGTGCACATCATGTGTCTGTGTAAGCTGTAGAATTAGGTTTAGCGCCTTCTATCTGCCACAAAGTTCTAGTGTGTTGGGTCAAATTGACCCGGAGGACGTCATGAGGGTTAAAGTAGTTTACTTTACTTATGTATGTTGGCGTCATTCAAAGTTATTAGAAGGTAATGAGATGGACACTGCTTCTCTAACAAGAAGAATGACCCTTAATAGACATATTGTTTCACATCACTAGTTTGTGCAGAGTGAACTACATCTTTCTGGGGGTCATGGGTCAAAATCTCTGAGGTTTACTGCATAATAATAGGCGTATGATTAAATTCAGTTTGGTACATTTTAATGTGCTTTCTTATTGTGGTGATGTCTTTGGGGTAATGGGGTAAAACTTTAATATTGTATGGTAATTCAGAATAATTACTCGACACAACTTAAATAGCTACGTAAAATGGCCTTTAGCTTTACCTCCGTAGCTTTTCTGTCTCACTGGCAGCTGGGCTGGGAGCAGCACAGGTACTGCCCCAACTGGGCGTGGACCTTCTGGGAATCAATGGAGAACCAGGAAAGGCGGGAGAGGCACAGTCTGGCGTTAAAGCCCCATTGGTGGGGCTTCCAGGCAGGCTGTAGGTGGAGGAGAAACTTCCAGACCTCCAGGCTGTCTGCAGACTCCACAACCGGATCACAAAGAATTCAAATGAGAGGATTTATTCCCTGGGCTTGAGCTGAGATTTTTATTTCTGCCTTTTCAACAAATTGCTGGTATGTCCAGTGTGATTAACGTCACCTGGAGCTGAAGCTTTGAAATACATTTTAAAAAGTCTGAACAAGTACATTTTAGGATCTGTACAAGTCACAGTTTAGCAGAGTTAAAATAATATATACAGGATATAATAAGATAACTTCTGGTTTCTAGGACACAGTTTTATATGTCAAATTGCCAAAAAAATAAAATTCACAACCAAGAAGTGCAGAAACACACCAGCAGAAAAAAAAGCAAACACACCCCACCTGCTCCTGTAAGCTATCTCGCTGACCCTCCACCGGAATGCCAGTCTCCTCTGTGCCCCAGGACCCCTTCCGCGGTGTCAGCGGGGGGCTTCTCGGGTGGCAGCGCTGCTTGCCCTGCTCTGGGGTGACCCCCAGATATGGCCGACCCTCCTCGGCAGGTGAACGTGCCGAGCATGAAATCCCAAAGACTCTCTCCATCTCCTCCAGTATCTAGGAGCAGAAGCAGGGTTTGGTTTAGTTGTTTGTTTGGTTTGGTGGGGGCGGGATGTAATGTTCATATGTGGGATGCTAAGATGGTGAAAGAGTCATCTTTCCCCTGAAAGTTTTTTTATTATGCAAAGTAATCAATGTGTTTAATTTAGTTCATTGTGAGTTAATAACCCAACGTCACTAAAGGTGATGATTACATACATACTACAGTACAAGTTGGACAAACATAGTTATGATGATTTTGTTACTTTTGCAAACCTGGGTGGCTCTCAGCGAGCTCTCATGGGCCGCAATGAGATGCTCTGTCTGTTGATCCCGGGCAGAAGCATTGACTCGGACTGCCCAGGCTCTTCTCCTCCTGATAGAGTCCTCCACAGCAGACAGAATCTGCTGAAGCTTCAGCCACAGTCTGCTACTGCCTCCTGGTGGACAACATGGAGAGGTGCATTGTTTTTTTGTTGTAGTTTTTTTTTGCATTCAGCTACAATAGTCTATACAGTATGAGCTCAGTTTGATATTGTTAATTTGTATAGAAGAAGCCTGTAGAGGAGAAGCCTAGCAAATTAAATGTAGTATGTAATCTAAAATCTAATATAAAACGTTCTTACATACAGACCAATGCAATTTCCATAATTTATAGTTAATATTCCATCCCCCCAAAAACATTCTACTAATTTTCAACCTCTGTCAGTTGCTAGAGGTTTAGACTTGATGCCAGCAGGAGTTCTGCTTTCTAATCTGGAGCTGATCAGCATGTGGGTCGGATGATCCAGAACCAGTGGTTCTGATGGTGGACTGATGTCCTCTGCTTCCCTGCAGACCAACAGTAGATATGAATATTTAGCGTGAAACAATATTGTGACAAAGACAGTTGTTTAGATAGAGACTGACTTTTTTCCCCCTGGAACTCAATGTGTCTATGATTTGAGCAGGTTTGTGTAGGGTGTGGATTCATTCCTCAGTCAAAAGCTGAGTTTTGGCCAGGATATTTCCATATGTGAAGAATTGGTGTTTTGC
This sequence comes from Aphredoderus sayanus, assembly GCA_027564795.1. NCBI lineage: Eukaryota > Metazoa > Chordata > Actinopteri > Percopsiformes > Aphredoderidae > Aphredoderus > Aphredoderus sayanus. The sequence continues at coordinate 4,754 of JAODUG010037543.1, forward strand.
ATCCTATCACCATGATATGTCACTTTTATGAGGAGACATGACACCATTGTGTGTGTATACTACCTGAGAGTTTGTGATTACAACATCCATGAGCATTTTAAGCATGACCTTAGTACTGTAAATATGGCACCTGGGACTTGCCGTACATTTTCATAACTCTGCACCCAGTGTCCAGATATTACACATAAACCCTCTTGCTGTACTCCGGGTCAAACTGACCCAACGCATTACCTTCTAGTGCCAGCAAAAGGCACAAATTACACTGACATATGATGTCTATGTAAGTCATCAAAACATAAGCAGGTGTCGCCATCTGCCAACGCAAGAAGGTAGTGGGTTTGAAACCCGAGGACAGGGTGAAAGTTACAAATATGATGTTACTGGTGTTACCTGGGTGCTTTCAGGGCTCCCATTTTCTTGTTCACTTCAGCGATGAAGCTGAGCAGGGTGCCCACCTCTGCCGCGCACTGTGCCACCTCTGCGGCAGAGGGCTCAGGGTGGGCCGGTGTCGGGTCAGTCGGTGTCACCGCCGTCACCTTGCAGACGCCCAACGCACTGTCGAGGCTGCTGCATCGGACCAGCCGGGAATCCTGCATCGGCGGTGTACACGTCACACTTTCAGTCAAATAAAAAATGCCGACGACAAATTCAGGTCGGAGTTTTAGCATTAGATTGCAAAGTATTTGTTACTTTTTACTATATTGTTACAAATTATTAACAAAGTAAGTAATACTTTGTTAATAATTTGTAACAAAGTAAGTAACAAAGTAACAAAAACACCAAGGCAATCGTTTATGTTATACTTTGTTACTTTCTTTAATTATTCTATTGCTGATTATGTGCTATAGTTCTTTTGGCGAATGCTTTAAACAATGTGTAATGTGTATTTTATGCTTGTGTGAATAATTACATTGCTGTGACAATATAAGTGGAACTGCGTAAACGACAAATGTCTTTTGCTCATGGGTTGTTGTGCTTTAACAGAAAAAAAGGAACTCTAAACATCCTGAGGTCCACCTTCCTCATAACAAATCATTACTAGATCAGATATGAGAAAAAACATTCTACCATATCCTATACTTTAGCATGTACATATTAGTATTGACCTAGAGCAGTACAATGTTGGCACAAATGTTAAAGTACAATATATTGATTTACAGGAAATATCTGGGCAATGGCAGTCAACAGCAAAAGTTTTAAGTTTTTTAAGATTTAAGATTTTTAAGATTATTCTATAGGATAATACATCATAATACTCCAATATCTCAGTTGCTAAGTAGACATGCCACCAGGTAATACAAGAAGAAATAATTTAGAATATCTTACCGCCATTCTTTAGATCATCACATCAGGAGTGATTTCAACTGCTGAACCACTGAATCACTAGCCACACGGCTCAGTCTAATACCCTACTTTCCAATATAATTTTAATGGCCAATTGATTTTCAGCCGGTATTCCAGTTTTACACATTTGTCCCCATCTCTCTAGTGTGCAACTTAGAGTGTGTTCCACCACTGTTTAGGGATAGTTTAGGGCTGCACAGCTCACAGGATAGAGTTGTTGTCGACAAAGCAAGTGAAAAAAGAACATTCATAATCATCTCCACCCATTTCCTTTCCCATTGTAGGCCTACTGCTTCCTGTATACCCCACACCCAACCACCAATTGAGTTTATGTCTCCATTCTTATAGAAGCATATTGCACGTGATGTATTGTAATTTACTCAGATAAATAATAGATCGATAAACTTATTGTGTGTTCATGGTATTTCTTAACCTGACATGCCAGATGGTTCTTATACACAACTATCTGGGAGGCCATCAATTCACAGTGTTTGAAAAGGGCAGGCTGTTGAAAATAATGCTTGGCAGTTGATTGGATAAACCTGTGAACCAGCAGCCAGTTGTTGAAAACATATTTTCCATCAAGAAAAGCATTTAATGCCTTTCTTTGCTCTTTTAAGGAAGAAATCTCCAGCCCAGATTAATCATATGCTATTGCAGCATACTTTAACTACTTTTGGAACTGCCAGTTTCCAAACATGGACCAGCAGGAGCCACATAATATGCCAAGAATTAAAAACAAAAAATAAAAGAGTATTTAACCCTCCTGTTGCACTCGGGTTTCAATCGCACTACTTTCTTCCGACAACAGATGGCGCCACCCGCTTTTGTTTTGTTGCCTTACATAGACATCATCTGTGTAAACTGTAGAATTAGAATTTGCGCCTTCTATCTGCCACAGAGAGGTAGTGCGTTGGGTCACTTTGACCAGGAGGACAACAGGACGGTTAATTTGAAATATTATTAGTGTGTAGCCTACATCAACATATTTTAAGGATCTTGATGGAAGCTTGTTTTTGCCATCTCTCATTGCGCGCTTGGCTTTGCAAACCCTGCAAGAGCACCTAGATTTTTAAATGGAAATTGGAGATGACACCTATTGGATTATTGTATGTAACGCTCCATACCACTGAACCGTTCATAAATGTTTCGTGAATGTTTTATCCTCCAAATGGAAGATGTGTAGTGCGCTATGCACCAACATAGCTATGGTCCATCATCTCGTATATCTGTACAGGCTGTACAGTACAGCTGAACCATCTACAGCAGTAAAACATAAACGGTCGCTTTGTTGTGAATGCTGTTAAACCGACAGCCTAACTCATCCTTCCTGTTTGGTTGCGTTCAATTCACTCACTGCCGTTCGCGTTCATTGAACGTGAAGTAAACGTTCCAACGCAGGGGCGGCTTTGAACATATACTGCAGCCTACCCCTAGACTCGCGAGACCATCCTGATACCACATATTCTCGCGATATCAATCAGAATGGTCTCGCGAGACTATGGGGTGACCACTTTCCGGTAAGGAAATAACCAAAACAAATGTCACTTCAACCATGGATGTATAAATATTTAGGAACTGTTAATGTGTTCTGAATCGCTTATCGTCAAGCAAATCTCATAGTCAACAACTGCGTAAGTTAATTTCCATTTTTTGTTAAACAATTTACTATATATTCAGTTGTTTTGCTAATGCTAACGTAGTAACTTGCTCCATCGGAGCAGTTCAGTCGGAATCATTTTAGGCATAAGCTGTGCGAATATGACCGGTATGTCGGATATGGCAGTACCAGACATACGAAAACAGCATGCAGCTTGGTTTAACCCCCCTATTGTCCTTCGGGTCAAACTGACCCAACTGACCCAACTAGCTCTATGTGGCAGATAGAAGCCGATAATTCTAATGCTACAGCTTACACACACATATGATGTGCCCTGCTGGCACAACAAGGTGTGAGTTGAAACCTTGAAACCCGAGGACAACAGGAGGGTTAAAAGGCATAAAAACATAAAGAAATAATTAATAAAGACATAAATACACACAGCACCGACAATAAAGAGCACGACACAATCAGACACACTCAGGTGGCGCCATCTGGTGGCACAATAATATTACAAGTTTAGGATGTTAACAAGAGGGTTAACATCCTGAGGTCAATTGGACAGGGGGCATAATAGTTAGCCCAGTATTTATATTCCTATATAATGTTGGAAAACCAAGCCTTTGTAGCACTGTGTTGCAAGTTGCATTGTGTTTGTCAATTTCAGAGACTGTTCGGAGACTGTTTGCGTATCCATGGAGACGCCAGACCCCGGGCCGGCTGACGGGGAGGAGCGGCTTGTGGAGCTGCGGCCGCGGACACGCTCCAACCCCGAGGGGGCGGAGGACCGCCGCAGCAGCACCGGGAGCCTGGGCGGAGCCAGTAACCCCGGCAACCCCCCTCCTCCCCCTCCTCCTCCTCCGCAGCCGGCGGTGGGCAGCCGCGTGGAGGGCGAAGGGGAAGCATCGACCAGCGACGGCCCCTCGAGCTCCTCCTCCGCCGCCGCCGCAATCGTTCTCGCCGTCCCGGCCGCCGGTGGCCAGACCGCGGCCTCCAACGCGGTTGTGGCGGGCACCTCATCCAACGCCGCGGCGGCCGTGGCAACCAAGGAGAGGCCCAAAGCCGTTCAGCCGCAGCCCCCGCTAGCCGCCCCCGCCCCCCCCGCTGAATACCACCTGAGAGCCCCCCGTGTCAACTGCCCAGAGAAAGTGGTAACTGAGCCCTCACAGTTGGCTGATATTGGAGGATATCCAGGAAGGAGGGACTATTTATTGACAGACTTCCCATGATTTGGTAGCCTGGTGTAACCAGAGCCACAATGTACTTGGTGGATAGTGTTTGCAGTAGTTGCCGCAATCTGTTTAACTGATAAACTGTGCTTAACCAATCAGCATTGCTACAACTGTTTGTATCGCTTCATCCAGCTCTGCCACCATATAGAAACACACTGACCCTATGGTCGGTGGTTGGTCCGCCATCGGGGGGGTGGGTCAAAGATCGTCTAGTGGTCTGGGTGTTAAACATTTTCTCCTTATTTTTTATTGGTAGATCATCTGTTTAGATCTTTCTGAAGAGATGTCTTTGCAGAAACTGGAATCCTTTAATGGGTAAGATAAACACGTTTTGTACAATAAGTATGTATGTAAGTCTGTCTCGTCTTTGAGTTTGACTGAGTTTTTGTTTGTTGTTGATACTGATGACTCTTTCTTTTAGGTCTAAAACAAATGCCCTCAACATATCTCAGAAGATGATCGAGATGTTTGTCAGAACCAAACACAAGATTGACAAGCGTCACGAGTTTGCTCTGGTCGTGATAAATGATGACGCTCTTTGGGTGAGTCTCGGAGGGTTGTTGTAGTGAGTCGGGAAGACTGAAAGATGCTCACAAGATCATTTTACATTTCAACGGTGTTTATGGGTTTTAAATGTATTGTTGCCATCATGATTCTCTTGGTCTCTGTCTATGCGTACATTTATACAAAAGGTAAATAATCATAGTTTGCAACCCCTCCCCCAAATCAATATGCGGTATATGGTACTCTTTTCTCTGTTGTTTCTGTGTGTGTGCGCATGTGTGTGTTCTAGCTGTCAGGGTTTACCTCTGACCCACGGGAGCTGTGCAGCTGTCTCTATGACCTGGAGACAAATGTGTGCGAGACCTTCAGTATCTTTTTAACCCAATCTATTATTGAGCTGTTTCCTCCCAACATAAAGGTTTCCTATGGTTTGATAATGGAAAATAAATTCTTATTATAAGTGTGTGTGTTTCCCTTAACTGTTCCCTTTAGACCTGGAGGATCTCCTTAATGTCATGTACGTATTGTTTATAGACATATTTATATAAAAAAAAAGATATTGCAGTATTTGGCCTGGTAAATGCCATATACTATGTTAGGTTTAAATTGTGTTAGGTGAAAAAGGTTTGCATTGTTCCTGACCTATGTTTTGATCTAATAACAATTGTTGATGGTGCTTAAGTATTTAATGCTTGGTATGTTTCAGTAATGGTGCAAAGAAGTATTTAATGATATGTTACAGAAATGGATGCTAGATATTACCAAGAAGACATACAGTTTAACAGTATAATGTTAGGTAAAGTGATCTACTGTGTTATTTTTAGACAGTCAAAGGCATGTAGGCCAGTCATGATGTTACACTTAATCCTCCCGCTGTCCTAAGGCATTTCAGCAGACTACCAGCAGAGGGAGCCAGCCGCGGCATGCCATATGTCCGTGTTGTGGTTGGCGCCTGCTACTGGAGAGTGCACGGGTCATTTTGACCCATAGGACAGCGGGAGGGTTAAATCTGTACAAAACTGTTCACAGTCCTTTCCCTGTTCCTTTCACTGTAGCCGGCAGAAGATTGAACTGCCGATGATGGACAGCGTTCAGACCATCCCTCCGCCGTATGTGGTGCGGACTTTGCTCATCTACAGCCGGCACGTCGGGCGGCTGCAATTCAGCCCCTCTGAGACCGTCAGTGTAAGCCAACACGGTTCAGTCCAGTCCAGTCCGATGCCAGCCACTCTGTGAACGCGTATGCTAAGCAGCCCACAGGAGCATGTTGTTATGCTAAGCAGCCCACA
>JAODUG010037554.1:0-12091 GCA_027564795.1 Aphredoderus sayanus
ACACAAATCATACACAATCAGATGGCGCCGCTGTGTGGCCAAATACGAGATTTCTGAGTACATTACGAGGGTTAAATAACGTCTGTTTCAGAATAAAACAAACATTTTAAAATAAATAAATTATCTGTGCTCTCATCTATAAGCCTTTAGCAAACCGTGAACTATTCCTAGTATACTGCTCTGTAAGCCCTGCTGATTATGAGGGTCTGGAGTTGGAAAGGGCTAATGGCAAACCGTAGTCTGCTCTGTAGTGTGTAATGTGCACACACACATTGAGGTTAAACATCTTGCAGTTTATTTTGTTTATAAATATTAATGGTGGACTGAACAGTGGATCAATTTTAAATCACTACTGGGGGGAAAAAAACACCAGTGTGTGAACATAGACTAATTTGAGTTCTCTAGGGTTACATGTAGGCTATCTGCTATGCTATTCTATAATACCATATACCGGTACTAGTATATCTACTCCAGTTGCCTCCATGGTTTGTGAACACCCATGTAGCTTGCTGATTCTCACTGACATTAAGTCTACATCCTTCTGTTTTCTTGTCGTTCATTTGCTATCCAACTTTATCATGCTAGAAATCATTATTTCAGTTTTTTTCCTTTGTAGTGCTACATTGTGAAATAGAAAATAATAGAGATAACCGTGTAATTGTGGTTATTCATTTCACAATTAACTGTTCTTCCCCTCCCCTCCCCTCCCATCCGCAAACGGTGACACACACACACACACACACACCTGCAGTATAATGGCAACCGGCTGGTAGCATCTGTTGGGAATCGGAGGACTTCGGTGGGAAAGGAGAGGAGAGGGGGAAAAGAGGGGGGAGGGGAAATGGCGGGGAAGGGAAAAAGGGGGGAGCAACGACCACAGACTGGCAGAGGGACCAAGACCGGACTGCAGCCAGCAGCAGGGATAATCACAGGCCAGGACTGGGCAGACGTGGGGAGGAATAAACCACAGGCACGCTCTCTCACACAAACAAACTCTCCAAGAGCTCAGTGCACAAACAAGCAGCCAGTCGTGGCTCACTGCCTACTTCAATAGCAACACAACCCGTTGTGCTAGCTAGCGCCAGCTCTCCCAACCCTATTTGAAGACTTGGAAAGTAGAGGGTTTTTTATAATGTTCTAGCCATATATAGGAAGGTTCACAAGATAGTTTCTGTAAACCAGTGGTCAGACAGGGAATCTCACAGTGGCAAAAACTTCTGTCTCTGTGTCCATCTTTGGATATTACAGCTGGGCAAACAAACAAGTGTTACTGCAACAGCATAACACCTTGCTCATGAATATAAATGCCCCTGGCTTCGCCATGGGAATGAGTTATGTGCTAGTAAGTATAACAGTGGACACATATGGTCAAGGACAGAAGAAGCTGCACTGGCTGATAGGGCTGCACATATTAATGGAGGTTACAAATGTGGCCAGTGAGCAGTGTAATAAGTCTCCAAACAGGCTACTCAAAAGGTCTCAATTATTGCAATTAGCGCTCGAAGGCTAAGAATACAACACAAATAACCATTAATCATACAATAACTACAGATTTGTATAATGGTGCAACAAAACCATTTACAATTATAATGTGTATTTGTTTTGGTTTTATAGGGCTACAACAATACATGTGTTCATTTAACCGTTCTGTATGGCTTTAGGTTCTGTACACTGCTGCCTAGACTCCGATAGCAGCAGAACATAAAGCCATAGTTGTGTAAGGAATAGTTCTAGAGAGAATAGGGGGCTTTGAGAACCTACTTCCTCCTGTTGTCCTTATTACTGTGTATCTTATTGTGCCACCAGATGGCGCCACCTGATTGTGCAGATCTCTTTATTGTCGGTAAAGTGTTTATTTATTTATGATTTCTTTATGTATTTATATTGTTTTTTGTGCCTTTTAACCCTCCTGTTGTCCTCTGGTTTCAAATACACACCTTTTTTTGCCAGCAGTGCACATCATGTGTGTAAACTGTAGAATTAGGATTTGTGCCTTCTATCTGCCACAAAGAGCTAGTGGGTTGGGTCTGTTTGACCCAGAGGACAACGGGAGGGTTAACCCCGTTTTGATCCTCCGGGTCAAAATGACCCAAATCACTAGCTCTGTGTGTAATACATAAGGAAATAATAAATAAATAAATAAATAAATAAATACACACAGCAATGCCAATTAAAAAAAACACACAAATCATATGCAATCAGATGGTGCCGCCGGGTACCAAATACAATATTTTTAAGGACATCACAAGGGTTAAGTGGCTGCATCTCTGCATTTACAGAGATGCAGAGACTATTTTATTTTAATTATTATATTTGTATTTAGTTATGCCATGCAGAGGATTGTATTCGTTGTATGTAACTCATTTCGGCCAATGGTTTTTATTTTATACATACTTGAAATATTGTTGCCATGCCCAGTTTACTCTGTAAATAAATTTTTATTGCTTTTTTAATCTCTCATGAAAGCCATATGGAACAGTTATCCACAAACCCTACAGGACAGTAGTCACATACCGTTTCAGCCCTAGTATGCTGTACAGTATGAAGTTGGCACTAGAGAACACTTAATTGTAATCCTATTAATCATCACAATAACATGCAACATATGTCAATTAACAGTCGTCATAATCGTTAAGCCCCACCAGCAGATCATTTATATAGGCATCCTTCCATATTTCAGCAGCCTCTCCTTTTACAGCTAAAAAAACCATTGGCACACTTGCACACACCTGCCCCCCCCATCCAGCCCAACCACATACACAAACTTGTTCGGCTGTCTGACTTGGGGTGACAGCATAAGTCAAAGTCAATTGGTTGCAATCTAGGCTCTATGTCACGCCTGGGGCCAAAAGTTATATGTTTTGCTCCTTTATTCAGAGGGGGGGGGGGTTCTTGCTAAATTATACGTTAGAGAGAATTCAACAACTGTCCAGCACTTTCAGGTCCCTTCAAACGACACATGTGGGGAAAATATAAAACAGTAGGAGACCTATAAAAAGGCACAGCATCAGGGCGATGGTGCTCTAATCATTGTCTTACCTGGGAACAATGGTTCAGAGAACTGGCAGGTACACCAACTGTCTAGTCTAAAGAAGGACAGGGTTCCACACAAAACCTGGGCCAATCTCTCGTCGTCATCTCATACTTCTCTCTACTATTTCGCAACTCTCTGCCTGGTGTTACTGGCTTAACACTTTAATCGTACATTTTCATCCTCTTCTCCCAAGCTTCTCAGTCCAATTCTTTCTCCACTTATCTCTCCACTGCTCCATCAAGCTTGTTTATGTGCCGCCTGCTGCAGCCTATTAGCCGAGGCGCCCCCGCACCTCTCTCCCAGAGGGGGGTGGGGGTGGGTGGGGAGCAGCCGATCACAAAGCAATCAATCGCCTCATAATAGGGCAACATGTCGCAGGGCTCACGCCACGCGCCAGTCAATACGCCAGATGTGGCGAATGCTGATGAGCTGTTGGCTGCGGATCCCCTGGCAGCAGCTGCTGTGGCCAGAGCACTTTTCACCCTGGTGGCTGCCCCTGGTGCCAGCCAGCGAGCCAGGGATTAGTCCTGCCTAGTGCAGCCAGCGGGAGCAACAGAGGGACGAAGATGTTTACAATTTGCAGGTTGGCAAGCTGAGCCACAATAGAGACACTGAATGGCGGAAGGGCTTCAGGCCCTTCAACAGCCAGTCATTTGACTGGCAAAGAGTCAGTCAACCGCTAGTATGCGCTAATATTTCCTCCAAAGCCACAGCATCCATCACAAGGTTCGACAGCGGTCGGACGGAGAACCACTCAAACGGCTTCCGCGTGCAGCCGGCGTCTAGCCGGATCAGAAATCATTCTGTTTGTCAGGGTTGGCTATGACTGGACAGGCAACAGCAAGAAAGAAAGTATGATTGATTGATAGATAGATAGATAAGCTACTACGCCTCCTCTGGCTGACACTGAGTGGAGACGCTGCCCAGGGATTAAGAAGTGTGTCAGCAGCACCAGAGGCAGCAGGCCGCGGTAGTTAAGACATGATTCAGTGCCAGCTGTAAGGCAGCCATGAGTTGCTGCCTCGCTCGTCTGCCTATTATTTATTTAACAGACCGCACGTCAGTGCTGCAGACAACTGCTCTGTGGCCGACTAACTGTGCCGAGATGGTACACAGCTTCCGTATCCGCCTGAATTGCCTGCATTAATTGACGGTGATAGGATTTCCCCCATGATCGTTTATAGTTAGAATTGTTTGAGGTGTATACATCTTAGTGGAGGCTTAAAAACACCATGACATTGGTAGGATTAGGAACCCAAGCTGCTCACAACTCTCACGGCTGACAAAAAATTCCAGTGAAAACCGTGTGTGTGTGTCTCGCAGCCTGCTGTTGAACCTCACCCCACTGCGAGGGCCAACAGCATATTACCTCCCCCTCACACCACAATAGACAGTGATTGACAGATACTCCCCTGCCCGCCTTCTACATTCCAGTGTATGATTTGGGGGGGGAATAACTATCATCAGGACTAAACTGTTCTAATTCAGGTCGATTGACAACCACAGTTTAAATGAGACACCCACCCTGACACCCTACCGCTAGGACATCCCTGCCAGCAAGACCAGTGCAAAACCTGAAGCTGCTTTTATGGTAAATTTAGTTGTTATATTCTAGGAACGACAAACAATGATTTTGAGCACTGGAGTGAAAGAGAGTAATGGGATAGTTAGCTGTGTGTACGTGTATGTATGCATGTGTGTGTGTGTGTGTGTGTGTGGTGGGGGGGCAGAAAAGCCCTCATTAACACAGCTCTTTTATTTGAAGTGCTAGGTGGAGGACAAGCAATTATTTCCTGCCAGGCTGAGTGAGTGCAGGGCAGACAGCTTAGCCAAAAGGACAGAGAGAGACGTTTAGATATTTAGAGAGATAGACAAGAGGTTCTTTCTGCCACAGTCTACTACAGCTACTGGAGAGCTGAAGCAGTTGAACATCGGCCACCCACTCACTTAAAGCTTACTAAATAATCATGTCTTTACTGTACAGTGTGGGCTCCCTGTTATCAGTAGTCACGTCTCCAGCTTACCATTAAGCAAATTGTTACACGGCCAAAGAAACACCAAGTCAATGTGTTTCCATCAACTACACCAAGGAGAATGATTAGTCTAAAAGAGGCTTTAGAGAGCCTTTTGTGTTAAAGTCATTAAAATACAATGATGGCCTAATTAGTTTCTACTAATGGCCATTTTAGAAATGTTTTAACCATACAGCCTAGATTTAAGCTATGAGCTGTAATAATATATCTTTGGCAATATACTGGTAGCTAGCAGCAAATATAGTGTCGGTTTTCCTTTTAATTGTATATTGACAAACTGTAAATATAATTTACTATACATGGAAAGATACATTTCATAATCACCAAAAAACACCTTTTTGTCAGACTAAACAAAATGTTTACCCATTCACAAATTAGTCTAGTTTTTTTCCTCTCTCTCTCCAAAATAGGCACAATTTAAAAAAACAAACAAAGAATTGGTCATGCAACTTCTTCAGTTTCAAACCTCAGTAGTAAACATAAAAGGCATGCCGCCCGTGGCACCTGCCGGAGGGCATGTTTGATCACACCGCCTACCTACACCATATTAGCGACGACTACATGCAGTCCTCCGTGTCAACATTAGCGGAGCGCTGTGTTCATTATGCAGCAGCACCACCCTCCTCCTCCTCTGTGTAGCTCAACATGCAGGCTGATGGGAGGAGTGCACAACTGCTTGCCTGGTGTATATGTTAGACAAGCAATGGGTCTCTGGCTTAACCCCCTAACCCGATTGAGAGCGTGCCCCCCGGGCCTACGCAGACCTGAACCTGTTGTCGCCTCTAGACGTCCGCTGAGCGTACTAATAGTGGCGCCGGAGGACTGCGACCCAGAGAGGCGCCTGGGGCTACAATGATGCTCACCTCATTCACAGTGCCGGCCAGAGGCATTTAACATTCTTCCCTACAGCCATTCCCTCCAGACAGGATTTTGTGGACTCAATATTAGCCCCCTCCCCCCCGCACACACCCCGCCTTTCTGACGCCCCTGGAGAATAGCTCATCCTGCGCGCACGCACACACACACCCTATGCCTCTGGGTGTTCAGTATGCGCAGCACAAACGGTCCACACCCCACACTTGGCGACGAATAGAGCAGGGCGGCCGGGAGTGACATTTAGTTCCCACGGCAACACGTGGAGATGAGGCACTAAAGACCAGCAGGCGCAGCGGAGGAATCTGTGGAAATCTTACAGTGGAACAAAGATGAAGTGTGTGTACTTCTATGTGGGAACTAAAGCCCGAAGACATCACACTGTTGCTGCCTGCTTGCCAAGTCCCTATGCTGAAAGACTTAAGGTAGCTGTCTTGGTGGGTATGTGTTGTAGCGGTGAGAGAAGCAAAGCAATAAAATAAGGAGGAGAAAAAAAAAAGAAAGAAAAGAAGAAAAAAAACAGGCCAGTGCTTTTGAGCAAATGGAGAAAGAAAGAACAACTTGAAATTTCTGTAGGCTTATAGAGAGGGGTTTAATATTCACACTAAGAGCCTTCCCCTCCAGCGACTGACCCTGGCTCTGTGGAGACTAATGGTGACAAGTATTGTCGAGCTCCTTCCATCCGACTGCTACCATAATACCCTGCGCTCTGCCCTCTCGTCTCTATCCTTGTTCTATCACTCAGTCGCTTCACTTAGTAGAGCTGGTCAGCCCATTCTAACCTTGCAGGACAGTTGGATTTGCGAGACCACAATCACGCTAGTATCCATCGTGCCAGGCTTCAAGTTATGCATTTGGAGAACACCACCAGTGGTGCGGACCAATCAACGTCCTATGAGGAACTACAGGCAGCTATTGGCATTGTTTAGGTGTAACGTTAGCCCGTGATAGACAGATGGTTCATCCAATGAACCATCTGTATTTTTTGAAAGTACCTGTCCTTATCCAAACCGTTTTCAAGGATGACTTCCCAGATGGTTCTGTGCAACAAACCATCTGGCAGGGTCAGGTTTGGCTTATCCTGCCATTTATTTAGTTGTTTGTGAACACAGGCAAGTGCAAACAGCGGACCTGACACTGCCAGGTCAGAAACCAAGCCTCCATTGGCTGCTGCAGCTGTAATTTAAATTTGGTTTGGACTTTCTGAACTTAGAAACTTTGTTTCTTTATATTGACGCCAGCTACTAGCAAGTAGACCAAAACTTTACTCAGCACAACAATCCACCCCCGTATCTCTCTCCCCCTTCGCTAGAGAGAGCGACAGCTGTCAATAGCAGCGTGGTTGGTGCTCTAGTGGGTGGAGGTAAGGCTTGGCCTATCTGGCACCTCTCCTCCCCTCCCTGGGTAATGATGTGCAGCGCTCTGCCTCAGCCCCTCAAGACTCTCAGCTGACTGAACACATCCCCACTACAGCAGGCTACATGTCACAACACCCCCTCCCCCGCTACTATACACAAGGTCACACAAACACACGCGCCAATGCCACTTTTCCTCTGGGCTCTCGCTGCTCTCTTACTTTTCAGCTGTGACTATGCAGTGCACCGTAATATATTTGCTTGCACCCCCCCCCCCCCCAATTCCTCTCCTTCTCTCCCTTTGTGCTCTTGCTACCGTGCCCTTCAGTTACCCCCGCCACGCATTCCCGCTCTCCATCGCCTGCGCTTCCCCTGTCTTGCTGCCGGGTAGGAGGAGCTCTCCTTCTCCCCCTGAACATTTTTCCTCTGTTTTGTCAGACTGCCAAATTGCCTATTGTATTTAATCACTCACACGCCGCCAAATCCCATGAAGTAATTAAGAACTTTTTAATCTGCCAATTAACACGTAAAGATTAGGGCTAGCTGTGCATGCACAGGGTTTTAGTGCAGATGTCGATAATGCTGGATAAGCAAACCGAGTTGTTTTTCTGAACAGGGGGCTGCTGTACTCTGTGTGTGTGTGTGTGTATGGGGGTGGAGGGCAGGGGCACATATGAATGGAGTGAGCCAGCATGTCCCTCTTATGTAATTTCGTTAACATAGACAATTTGTTTTAATGTGGCAGCAGTAGATTCTACAGGCTATAGACACAGCTCCATCATTCTAATAAGATACACGACAGAGAAACACAAAACGATGCACAAATAATTCCCATAATTCTGTTTATGCCTTGAAGAATCTCTCTGACCGAAAGCTTACAAATTATAAAAATATATTTTGCACAGACTTGCAAGGAATGTATGGATGCTTCTTTACAGTAATTTGGATTTTTAACACTCCAGCACCTCAGCCTGTTAACAGATGAGCAGTGCATTTTTCCTCCATAATTCTGGCCTACATATACCCCCCAAAAAAGTAAATGTAAAAAGTAATGTAGGTTAAAGCCAATAAAAAGCAATGACTAACTAGCATCTCTACATCAAATATATAAGACCAGCTGAAGCAACTGCCCTCCCCACATCATACTGTTGATTACAGTCCCTCTACTGTAAGTCTTGGAATTTACATTATTAGAAGATACTGTGAATTGTAAAACACAGCTTTCTTGCTTCTGCTCACTATTTAATTCACATTTTACTTCGGCTCCATATAGCAGACTTATGCAGGTTTGACACAGAACAGCAGAATTGCTATTTGCCAGACAGTTCATTATGAACATATTCATCCTAAGGCAGTCTAGGAGGCTACAGCCAAGCAGGGAGAGCTGACAGCATTATTACAGAAGAAAGCAGTACCTGCCTAATCAAACGCCTTCCCTGAAACGGCAACATATTGAGATCATCAAAACACAAAGCACAGGAGAAGCAAAGACACACGGCCAATATCTTTTTATTTTCTTGCAGTGTTTTTCATTATACTGTCTAGTGTCTAAATCAACAAGCTGATGGGTCTCTGGCAACCCGACTATACAAATAAAATAACAAACTTAAAGCATGACACCAGTTTAGAATATTGGTGTACCTACCAAGAACACTAAAGCCACAGACACATTAGACATTCCCAATTCACTTCATCCCACACAACGAATACGGTAGTTAAAGTAAACACACCATATTAACGTTAACGTCATGAAAATGGCTCATCTTGAAAGTATTTTAGATTTAGAACTATGTTCTCTATATTAGAATGACTAGGCTAAACACAATTCTAAACATTATATATATTTTTTTGTTTTGATTTAAGAGAAGATCTATTAATAGGTTTGAATGGAATATGATTCAGATTATTTTCTTAGTCTTATTAAAACAGGTAGCCTAACTTCTAATTGCCATTTCACAGAGTGCAGGCAAACAAAACTTGGGATGGTAGACAACAGTCCACCAAGCGCACAGATAACAGCACAGCGGTCATGAATGGAGGTACCTCCAGACTTCCTGTGATCCCGACCATCAATCAACTTTAGAGGGCTTCTAATGGTTTCTCCCTGGGCCCCGGGGCGGCTTGAGCTGCATACCAAACACCGCAGCATGCTGCACACCCCATGTACAGCAACATGGTGTCACATTCACACAGCGATCAGGTTTTAGGGGCGAGAAATATTTTAATATGATCGCACAAACCTCAGAAGGGCGCCGCTGCAAAGCCTTGTCCCGCCACTCCAGAAGCAAGGACACGGAGCCAAACGTGCTGGCTGAGCGTTTGCCGCGGCTAAGGACTTGTAGGCTAGCAGAGAGGTCATGCTCAAAATGCATAGGGCTCTCTTGTCTACGAGTCAAGAGCAGCAGGAGCTAGATATAGCCTGCTTGGGTGTCATGTTACATCACCGAGCTGGATTGGGTCAAAAGGTTCGTTAGGTTGCCCTCAGCAGCTCAGACAGAGGCCTCTCTCGGCATGCTGATGCCGCCGCCAGCATTTTGCTCTCCTTAACACACATTCTTGCCGGTGCGACCCTGGGGTAATCTACTGCCAGCATACACAACCTATGACTTGCGGTTTTAGTTGTTATCTCCCTAGCACTTCATCTAAGATAGAAGGCCTACTGGTATAACTGTGCACTTTTCTATTAACACCTGAGGAAGAAGATGGTATTTATCACTTAGGCTGGAGGGGAACACATTTACGGCCCTCTAGAGTTTAGACATAATTATTTAATCACGTCTTTGTATGCGAAACAGATGAAGTCTTCAGACCCACTCTGCATTCATGTGTATAGCACTCAAATCACAGGGTAAGGTAGCGGACAGCCAGTGATAGGAGAAAAGGAAAAAACAAAAAAAACATGCACGTCCAGCCACTAGGTGAGACGTGCCAGATTTCATGCTTGCAGCAAAGGTTTAATTTTATAATGAAAATGATTATGTGCAGGATTATTTGGCCACTGCTTTCTCAATTACCTTGGACGAGACTGCAATGAGGACTCATCTATACACACACACACACACGTGTTCAAATGCACATGTAATTTGAACACATTACATGCTTTTTTAAGCATTTCTTTTACTGAACCACATAACACTATGAGTATGGACCAACAAGGTGCTGAAATCTATACCTGAGCTTGCTCACCTCACACTTCTGGCTTTGTATGCATCATGGTCCAGCATATAATTCTACCAACACTGAAAAACTCCAGCAGTTCGTGAGCTGCATTATCTTCTCACAACAAAAGGCCCGCTTGATTGAAAGTCTCAGATAAAAAAGGAGCAGGACAAACCAACACACACATACATACTGTACACACACATACACACTCAAGTGTGCATGCTCTGGCTGAGAGCGTGCTGTTCCTGTCCCATGCTCTGCTGGAATACATCAAGCAGGGGAGGAAAGCTGGCTAATTAGTGCTCATTAGAATAAGAGGCAGCGTGACAACAGCAAACAACTGCATCAATCAAAGGTTAACTATTCAGATCAAACGAGGATGTGTGCCTAGCACTACAGTGATGTCATGTGCTTCCATTTACCAAATAGAGGCAAGCTGGGCTGTTGCCAAAAGCACTGTGGTAGGAGGGCAACAACATGCCTCTCCTCGCTTCCTGCTTTGCGCAGCGTGCTGAGCTTGCATCATCGGCCATGGGCTTAAGCTGCACACTGGAAGATCGCTGGGGGGGGGGGGAGTCAAACTAACGTTGAGCCCCGGATTCTCCCTGAGACCGTTTCCCCAGACTGGGGTGCACCAGAGGTACTATTCAAGCCACTCAGTGTAAAACCACAGCTGGAAAGGTTACACTCATCATCGCCAACAGACCCACAAAATGACTCATCTGTCTCTCCAACTGATGCACGCAGCTGATGAGAAATGTGTGTCAACTCACACTGTGACACAGACATGTCATCAACAAACCTTTTCCTCAGAAGAGTGTGGGAGGCAGTTGCACACACAAAGCGGTGAAGGAATCCCAACAAGTTGTAAAAAAGCACAGATGACAAACGCTCTTTCGATTTCCCATAAGATCTAGTCATCTGCTGACATCACCACTTTCTATATTGGTCAGATTTGTGTCAGATAGCGTTCATTTAAAGGAATTTCAGAAAGCAGAATCAGTAAAGTCACTTCTGAAAACCATTTGCAAGATGATCTAGCCAATATTATCAATAACTGATCTCCAATATCCATACTATACTGTAACAAACACTGCTTTAATTACTGTAAAATCCCCTGGGGTAAATATGAATAATCATTCCTTCAAACAAGACATTATGCAATCCTACAGGTAGGTGAAATGCTCACGTTTTCACTCAAGATTATGTCAGTCTGCATAAAGCCGTCGTTTCGCTGTAGTCTGTCGATGCACTGTAGCAGTAGAGCCTTCATGAAGTATGGTCCCTCTCCTACACTACCCCCTTCCCCACCCCCCTCTGACTAGTGAGCCAGCCAGCATACCTACACGAATGCATAAAAGCATTGTAACGTTTGTCGTATGTTGACGAGAGCCCTAGGTAACCATAGTCATACAACGCAAGGTGCCGGCGAGATTGTCCACCAACAAGTCTACGATCTCATTGCACACAGACAAATAGGCTGTCGATCAAAGTTGTCATTCCCTTAAATTGCGATGCAATGCTGCAGCCAGCCATGGAAAAACGAGACGCTCAGACAGAGAGAGAGAGAGAGAGAGAGAGAAAGAGAGAGCGAGCGCAATATTACCTTGTGGATGTGCCCTTCCTCACATCGC
>JAODUG010037565.1:0-17696 GCA_027564795.1 Aphredoderus sayanus
TTAACATGCCAAATTAATCGACTGATTTTCCAGAAAGATTTCTAACTAATTTATACATTATTGGTGGGGGAAGAGAAATCACAGCAATTACAGAAATTGCTGTAATTACAGATTAGAATTATAGAGATAATTAATGAGGTTAAATCAGTTGTAGGTAGGATGTGAGAGTGGCAACAAGAACTAGCTAAAGAACTAAAGAGAGCAAGATTTTGTAAATAAACCCAATAAACCCACCCCCTCCCCCCGGAGCCTGTTGACAAACCTGTTGCAGCTGTGTGCACTGTGCACATTGATGTGAATGACAGGCAAAGGCCAAAAGAGGCCCTGATTTGTCAGATATCAAGTGTGGTGAAAAATCGAAATTGACTTTTATAGAGACGGGCTACAGAATCAACCTGAGTAGATAATCTCAGAGCATTTCGCTTGCTCATACTTGACAAATGTCTATGATATTTCTAAGAAATTACACTAAATGTATCTAAAATGCTAGTTCAAAGAGCTGTGAAACTACATAACTAAAAGGAATACTAATACAAGTTGATGGAAAGTGTGTCTTGAAGTTAACTAGCCAAAGTTAGTTACTAGCCAAACAGTTAGGTTTTTACGTGATAACAATAATAATAATAATAATAATAATAATAATAATAATAATAATAAATATTTTTACATGATGCATCACACAAAATATATTATGTTAGCTGGTTGAACCATAAGCCACTACAGTAAGGCAAGAAACTGTTTAAGACAGCGTAATGAAGCAAAGCAAATGAGATTTCGTTTTTGTAAATGAGATCTGTCAAATACCTACAAGAAATCACCACCCATGACACAGTGGAACACATTTTTCTACTTCAAATAAGCCTTCTACCAAAACAGATACATGTATAATGGTACAGAATTTTGTCTGACAGGCAAACAGGGTGTAGAGAAATGCAAATTCTAAGACTAACCGTGCCCCAACTCAGTTTGGGCATAGGTGCCTATGGCCTTGAAGGACTTGGCCAGAGGGACCCATTTCTTGAATTGCTCAGGGTCACATTGGCTGTACAGGGTGGGGAGGAACATGACGAAGTGCAGACCCAAAGCATCTGGTTGATTTCCTCGATACACACTGGGTCAAGGAAAGGACATACTAAGCTTGAAATCTGGCTTTGTCTTCTTGCTGCTGTTGAGGGATTCTCATAAATCAGTCAGTAATTGGCTCGAGGACTGTCAGTGTTATTGTATGCCTGCATCTTGTTGGAGTGTAATGATAGCAGAATATGAAATAGATATTTCACATCATAAATATCTTATCGCGTCTGTCAGAGAAAAGTTACTTAAAACAATATTACTAAACTACTAAGGACCCCTCTAATTATCCTTCTGAATTATGCAATTCTTACTTAATGTTTTAGTAAGAGTTCAACTGATTGTAAAACACCCACACACAGTAATTGCATGAAGTAGATCTAAAGTGTTATCCATGGCAAAAGCCTGTTATAATAGCAGGTAGTACATTTGCATGAGGTATAAATGGTTATTACAATACTTCAGAAGGTAAAAGATGATAACAGTGGGTAAACTATGGAAAATGATTAGCCAGCTACATTATTATCTACACAGAAATTATACAACTGAGCTTTTATGTAAGCCTAAGTGGCGGACTTAGTAACAAACATATCACAATAGCTGATTCCGAAAGACACAAAGTGTCAATGAATGAATAGCAAATACAACTTGGTGTGAGAGATGAAATGAGAGATTGTGATCAATTTAATTATAAATGGGCAAATGTAAGTTAGCAACTACACACTGTAAAACAATATTGTAATGTTTTTGTATTTTCAATACTTTTCATACAATAGTAGGCCTATGTGTAACAAAAACAATTATATACATAACCTGCCCCCCCTTGCCTCCCCTACAGGCTACCTCTTATAACAGTAGATCTCTTCCGGATCTGCGATGTTATACTCCCTGAGCTTCACAATCATCTGGGAACTTTTCTTAACTGCCCGGTCATAGCGCTCACTTCGGGACAGGAAGTTAAGGTCTTCATGCTGAAAATCTGGGTCGTTAATGACCAGCTCCTCTGCAAAGAACAGTGGAAAACAAACTTACAGTATATGCTCTCTTAGTGTAGTCTTAGCAAAGACATGGACTGAAAGTACATAAAGGATGAGGCATTCAGAGAGGTCGCACATAGTTGCACGATAATAATATTAATATTGTGTTATGTTAGAGAAAATAACACAGTTCTACAACAAATTGTCAAATACATCGATTGTATTAACAATAAGAATAACACCTTCCTCACTTTATTGGTACTATTGGGCCTCTCAGCATTTTATCGGTTACAGAAATACGTTAGCAAACAGCGTTAGCTTTCAATGTCTGACTAGAATAGATGCTAACAGTAGGTTGCAATGTCTGCCCATGTTATTTTCAGCATTGCAAGCATTTGTATTTGGTACAGGTAGGCTATCTCTAATCGGAACAAACGGCAACAGTAACGGCCAGTGAAGATACTGTACAGTATTGTACTGTAGGGGGCAAAGGACGGCTCGCTCGAACTCACCTATTTCACGTCTCCTTTTAGTCTTTTCAGGACAACCGTCCAATATATGGGTTAGTTTCTCGACCTCAAACGTGGCACCTTTTCGCTCTTTTATAATGTCAGGATTCATTGTTGTTTTTATTGTCGCCCAAACTAAAGAAGAAATATACAGCTCAGATGTTCAAACGGTGTAACGTGTCTAGCTGTAACCTGTCTGATGGCCGCTTGTTATCACTGCCCCAGTTGACAGATCACGTGGTTCAAGACGGAAGTAGTGAGTTTCACTATTTCATTTCATGCATCTTACATTCGCACATTTTCAATATTGTAGTATATGAACAGATGATGCTGCCTGCACCCGCAGTTTTTCACTTTCCATGGGAAATAAACTCTGGTGCACTACGGGAAGGGGAAGCAGTGAGAACATTTGGAATGTGAGTTGTTTTTTATTAACATATTTATTTCCACGTCCTGTCTCTGATACATGTTACTTTGTCGATTATTTTACCATAATTGTCACAAGGAATTGAGTGATCGTGGTGTAAAAAAACAACAACGTGATTAGAATGTTTCATATTCCAGACTTAAAAGCTATCGACCTGAAGAATCTAAGGCTACACTGTCCACTCAGCATGCGTCAAAACATCACCAGGTGGTCGTCCAAACCTTGTTTGTGGAACCATTTGAACCCATAATTGGGGCCCAGTACTTGGTTCTGGGTGACATTCAAAATATTGATGGTAAGCGTTATTAGCTATGACAGAAATACGGAAAGTTTAGTCTACTTAATATATAGTATTATTTGTTTACTAACTTTACTAATGTCCACATAAGTATGCAAAATCGCATTATTTGTTTACTAACTTCACTAATGTCCACATTAGTATGGCAGCCTTATACTGCAGATAAATATACAAATAACATAGATTCATTAATACCACGCACTGTACAATTTGTAGGCTACTACAATTATGCAGTAGGCCAACTAACATGTAAAAACTACAATTATACATATTCCAGTTAAAAATACTAAAATGTAATGTGATGGGAAAAAAACAGTCTTACCTTGATAGGCTACTTTTTATAGTCTGTTTCTGTACCCTGTTGCCAGTGTGGTGTAATTCTAAACCACCATCATCCTACTTACTGTTTCTTCTCATCTCTAACAGAGGGTGATGTGATGATCTGTGCCCGCATTCTGAACTGTATTGATGGTGTGAACTTTGCACTCCTTCAGAAAGCCATTAATGAACAGAGAAGCTTCTTCAAAGAGAGGGAGAGTAAAGAAACTGGCACTCACAACTCTGTAGGACATTAGGACCAACTTGATCTGTCGTTCTATTCATAAAGCAGTACTATATGGACATTTTTATAACAGAGCCAGTAAAACAATTTAGTTCAGCATTGATTCTAGTGCATTTTTTATTTATTTGCTTGTGTGGTTTTTAAATATACCTGTATGTATTGTTCTGCTTTTCATGTATTGACGTGTCTAAATCCCCTCCAAGGACCAATAAAATCTCTAATGTACATTATATCTTACAACATGCCTTTTGTGTGGACTTTGTAGGTGGATGACATAATTTGTCAAAATAGGAATTATCCTATTCCCTGCTGTCACACTTGTGGTTAAAACATGTATGAAATGGGTGAGAGGAAGATTAAATCAAGTTTCTGTGCTTGTTATATTGTTTAACCCTTATAATTAAGTCCTTATAATATCATCTTTAACTACCAGATGGCACCATCTGATTGTGTCAATCTCTTTATTGTCATTGCTGTGTGTATTAAATTATTTAGTATTTATTTCTTTATGTATTTGTTTGTATTTTTGTGCCTTTTAACCTCCTTTTGTCCTCTGGTTTCAAACGCACACCTTGTTGTGCCAGCAGTGCACAACTGTGTAAGCTGTAGAATTAGGTTTTGCACCTTCCATCTGCCACAAAGAGCCTTCTGTATTTTGTTATACTGACAGTAGTGTTAGAAATAAATGTGTGACAATACTTTATAATTAAAATGAATTTATTTCAATTAAAAGTATCAAACAATACTTTTAAAGTGTATGAGTAATACAATGATGATAATTGTAAATAGCATTGCACCATGTCCCAATATCCATAGAAAGGATAAAAAAGGATAAGAAAAATATTTTAAATTAGAGCCAAAAATACAACTGCCCACATCATAAACATTTAGTAAACAAAGGCAACTCAGCAGCAATAATATTGGCTAGACAGTAACCTTTGCAATAGAATACGTCCTTTCCTGAGTCAAACATTTACATTATCTTTGCTGTAGTTAATATACTGTATATTTATGTTTATATGTATGTTGTTTGTACAATTAATTGTTCTTAATTAATCTTATCACATAGCAAAATATGAGCTCTCATTAATCACCCCAAAAACCACAATAAAATATGCTGTAAACATGTCTAGTATCTTGAGTATTTAGAATACAGAGAACCAGAATCTTTAGAAGAGGCTGGTAGCATTGGTAAGCCAGACAGTGGGTCTATCTTGGAGCGATCCATGGCCTGCTTATAGTTAATCTTCTCCTTTGTGAGTGGATCTATAATCTCTTTGGCATATGTTGTGTCTGACTGTACTTCCCTGACCATGGTGCTGTCAATCATTTTGACTGTGATGGCATCAATGATGCTTACACGACGGCCAGTGTTCGGGTCTATTAGCCCTCCTGTCAGATGCTGTGCCACCATGTAGCGAATAGCACTGTCCTTGGGCATCCAACCTTTCTGCACAGCCTCTCCTACAGACAATAGCTCCCTGTTCAGAGGGTCTTCAACACCGGTGAAGGCCTTCTGGGCATTGAGCAGCCTCTGCAGTTGAGTGGACTCAATGAGGCCTATATCAGATGCTTTGTGAACTGGGTACCTCAGTTTGGTGCTTATGTCAATGATGCCTCCTGTGGATGCCTGTGCTTCCAAAAGCCTTTGGGCTGTGATGCCATCAATTAATTTACGCATAGCTGCATTGCGTATTGTATAGCGGGTATCAGTGTTGGTATCTATAATCCCAGCAATTGGGTACATTTCAGATGCACCTGCAGTTGCTCCTTTAGGAGGGGCTGATTTTACAGAGGTGATGGTCTTTGGGATGACTGAATTAAATTCAGGATCTTTCTTAGTCTCACCTGCAACAAGAAGGGCAAATTCGGAAATGGGCATTTTGCCATCTTTGTACTTTTGGAAGTCCCTCTGTGTCAGCCTGCCATCCTTCAGAGCATTTTTGATGGAGTACTGCTTTCCACTCTTGCGATCCTGGAGCACAGTCGTTTCACCATCAGGTCCCCGGGATGTTATCTCCTCCCAGTCACATTCCAGCTCCTGCAGGTGCATGTACTGTTGGCGATCAATTAGACCCTGCAAGTAAGCATCATAAGGAGACATGTCTTTGCCTGTCTCTGGATCCAAAATTGTGATTTTAGTGGAAACATTCGTCTCTTTGGTCCTGGTCTCTGCATTTTCCTCTTTGTCCAAACTAAGTTGAAGCTCCCGGATAATGCTGTCTCTGGAGTGAATCTTGTCCTTCTCATCTAGGATTTCCCTCTCTAAGCGCTGGACACCAGACTCCATCTTAATACTCTTCTGCTTGCTTATCTGTGTTCTCTCACTCATTAGCCTGGTCTGCTGATGGAAAGAAAGGCTTATGTCATGTCTATCCGCTTCGAGATTCTTGAGCTCACGACTGAGGTTTTCTCTCTCCCGCTGTAGAGCATCTCTAGTCAAAATAAGGGTAGTCTCCTCTCTTGAACTGCTGGACTTGGTGCTCCTCAATTGATCAATTTTGTTAGAGATTCGTTTGATTTCATCTTCCAAATCCTGCCTGGCAAATCTCTCTTGGGATACATGTTCCCTCAGGCGATCCCTCTCCGCTTCCACAGCCTGATCTTTTTCAACACGGACAACCTCTTTGTACACTGTCTTCTCACTAGATTTCTCTCGTTGTAGAATCTCAAGCCTGACACTGATGTTCCTAATGTCTCTCTGATAACGATGGATGTCGTTGGTTTCCTTGTCCATGTCTGACCGAAGACTGTTTGTCATCCTTTCCAGTTTAGGGCATCTTTCAACTTTCAAGAGCTCCTCAACAACAATGCTCTCCTCAACAGGAGGTGGTGCATTTTCCAGCTGTCTAATTTGCAACCTGATTTCTCGGAGCTCAGATTCTGCTTGAATCAGCTTTTGATGCTCATCACTTTCTTTTAGAATCCTTATTTTTTCCTCCACTGTAGTCTTCAGCTGCTGTAGCTCCAGCTCCACCTGGCGACGTAACTTTATTTCTTCATCCAGAGATCTACTAAGCCTGTCATGCTCAACAATTTGTCTCGGGTCCTTCTGTAGGCGCAACACCTCCTGTACAACTACTTTCTCCTCAGGTTTCTGTCTCTCTAACAGGATGTATTTGTTTTGTAGGTCGAATACCATCTCCTCAATGTTGCGTCTAAGCTGTGCTTCTTCACGTATCTGCATTCTCAAACGATCAACTTCTTTCTGTAGAAGTGGATCATCTTCATACCTGATAACTTCTCGTTGGACAAGCTTGGTTTCTACCTTGGACTTTTCAGCCTTCCATTCATCTCTTTCTTTTATAAGGATTCTCAGCTGCTCCTGGATGGAATTGTATGTGCTATATACATTATTTAGCTGGTCATTGAGCCTTTGAATCTCCCTCTCATTCTCAGGGCTCCTCTCTTCCTTCACAACCTCTTGGAGAACTTCTTTGATCTCCACTCTGGGTTTCTCAGAACGAAGGACACTCAGATCTGAAGTGACCAGGGTGACCTGCCTCTCCAGATCACTACGAAGCTTGCTGGAATCTTGTATGTCTTTCTTTAGACGCATCAGCTCCATTTCTGTGTTTGGGTCGATACGATAGATTTCATTTACTATTTCCTTCACTTCCACCTTTTGTTTCCAGCCCTGCACTTCACGGTAGCGAGTTTGAAGGTCTCCAATATCTTTTTCCAAGATGGTGTTTTGAATCTTCTCTTCCTCAATACTTATTATAATCTTCTTGGATTCATTAATGAGCTCAGGATCTTGTTCAATCTTTTTCACTTCCTTGGAGATAATCTTTGGCTGGATAGTTGGGATTATCCTCTCCAGTGCATTAATTTGGCTCCTTGTTTGAAAGATCTCGTCATGGATAAGCTTGCTGTTCTCGCTCTCTGAAGAAATTTCAGTTTCAAATGTTTGTACCGCTCTAATCATCTCTGGATCTTTTTCCACTTTTATGACTTCCTTTTTCACCACCTTTTCCTTGATGGGAGGTTTCTTCTGCTGAAGGATGGTCACTTCTGTTTTCATCTGGATGTGCTCGCTATCTCTCACTCGAACTTCATCTTTGAATCTAGCGATCTCATCTCTCAACTTAACTGCCTCTTTGTCTAGCTGAGGATCCTTCTCAAACTCTGTCACCTCTCTGGTCACCAGTTTGGGTGGCGCATTCTTTATGTTGTCCTCAAGTGTTGTGATTTTTAAGCTGATGACCTCAATCTCACTTTGTGTTGTGCTACGTTTTAGGGCCTCCGCGTGCAAGCTGTTCTGAAGCTCCACCAAATCGGCTTCCAGTTTGGGGTCGCGGTAGTATTTAAGCACTTCTTTTTCCTCAATACGCTCCACTCCTCTACGGCTTTTTAGAGAAAACATCCTGTTCTTGAATGATGTCAGTTCAATCTCGGTGCGAGTGCGCCTGTCCCTCTCTTCATCCAACTCTTTCTTTAGAATATCTATTTCAGAATATGACTTCTGCTGGCTTTGAAGCTGCACTTGCTGATGTGACACTAGTTGAACTTTCTCTTCACTCTGCCGAAGCAAAGGGAATAAGAAATATAATTTCTACCTTCACAAACAAAATAACCCATGAACTTCATATGTGAACTTAAATGACGTGAACAAAATGATGTGAACAAAAATGACAATGATGTCCTGTCATCTTACCTGTGCAATTAGATTCTTCGCTATTCCCATCTGATTGAGGCGCTGGTTATTTTCAGCTGATGATTCAGCATAGCGATTGACCAGACTCTTTTCCTTTTGAATGCAGAGAGACATTCACCAATCATCATTCATATTTAAATAATAATTGCAGCTCATTGGGTTTATGGACATAGTTTCAATTATGATACCTGTTTTTGTATGGCGTCAGTAAGTGTGGGGGTATTCTGTTTCTTTGCAGCTATGGCAGTTGAATCATTTAGGGTACTGTTGTATTTGTCAACATTGGCATCATATTCCTGTGCAGATTCAGAAATAAAGGATATTTATGTGATTAATAATGTTTATTATGTAATTTATATACTGTTGCAAGTATGTCATTAAAAACAGAAATGAACAGTACACTTTAGCCGCATACACTGTTTTAGCTAGAATGGCTGGTTATCTCAGGCACAAAATTTGAGTATTACATTAAGGAAAGACTGCAGGTCTTGGGACAGGTCACACACTCGGTCCATGTCATCTCCCTTCCTCTTCAGGTCCTCTATTAACCTCTGCAATGGAAATGGAGATGAAACACAACGTATGGAATGCCATGTTGATACCACATCTAGAACAGTGTTTCTCAAACTGTGGGTATAGGCAAGGCCATAGCCATGGAGTCAACATTGAGGGGGACCAAGTCTGTCGGTATAGCACATTTTTATTGGATTTATATTTTTTATTTAAATATATTGGGAGGCGACATTTTGAGCACAGCTAAATATTGGGGATGTGCCCCCCCCCCCCCAATATATATTATGATTACAGCCTTGGGTATAGGGACACCACAAGTGGTTGCAATGTGCTTTTGGGGGTTGGGAGTCATGAATTAATTATGCTACAGTGTTTCAGAATGTATCATATCTTTAGCATCATGACTGCCAACAAGTTGAACAGTGGGCTGGAATGTTATATCCTGAAAGTAAAGCTAAATTGCTAGCTGCAGTTAAATAACTTTGAAGCCAGTTTACCTCCTGGGAGACCTGCTTGGCATTTATCTGAGACAGGTCATCAGTTGGGAGGATCTGGTTTTTGGGCAGGTTGTCAAGGAAAGAATTCAAAGACTTGCTGGTGCTCTGGAACTCCTGGTTTTTGATCGCAGACTCTTGTAAGAGGTATTCTCTGAGAGGATCAAACATTTAAAAAAACTTTTATTTATTTATAAAACGTTGGTGTTTTAGGAAGGCATAATATTATAGAATATATTTAGTACAAGCCATTACATACTGTATGTCTGCAAACAGTTTTATGGTTTGACATGAAACTGGTTCTCACCTCTCCTTGAGCTGGTTGTTAACGTTAGCATAGCGGTTCTGCAGCTGTTTGACCTTGGTTTCTTGGCGCCTGATGTCTGGACAGTACTCCTGGTAGCCCTGCTGAAGAGAGCTACATAGCTGCTGTGTGGCTTCCAGATCCTGAGCCAGTTTCTTCATCTCATTCTGGGTACCGACCACCTCTGTACGCAAGCTCTGGAGAGAAAATGAAGTATCTGTGACTTGCGTAGTTGTTTTGAATTTCAACTGAGTTTCAACTATCAGGGTTATTTATGCAGTTAACTTGAAGGATTTATGATGAGAAAATGTTCACCTGAATCTCTTGAGAACGGGTCTGGATAGCATTTGGGGAATCAGGAATCGGCCCATCTTTGCTTAGCTTTTTCTCAAAACCAGATACAATGCCATCCACCTTCTTAATTTGACTCTCTAGGTTGAGAGATGACGTTGCCCTGAAGAAAAAAAACAATTACACATATTTGTGTTATTGTTTTTAATTAGCCTACTACTAGTATGTTAATAAGTGATAATTTAATCTTGTTTAAATAAATAAAAACTTGTTTAATTCAATATTTCGATTTTTAAATACAGTACAATTATAAACAATGTATGTCTGTGCTGAAGTTGGTTTGCATTTAATCTCCCTACAAATAATGAGTGTATGCAATAATTCCACCCTAGGAGGCAGGCTTACTTCTTGCTATAGAGGTCAGCAAGGGCAGAGATGCCATCATGCTTGTTATTGGCGGCGTTGAGCTTCAGAGGCAGGGCAGAGGAGGTCAAACTAGCATCTTTCTCCAGTAGAGGCTGAAGATCAGCCTGAGCCGCTAACTTCTGCTGCTCCAAAGCTTTCAATGCCTTGTCTGTTTTCTGTAGTGGGCAGAATAATATAAGCATTTATGACAGGCACATTATATATATATATATATATATATATATACACACACAGTACCAGTGATTAGTTACATGTTACCGTTTTGAACCTTCTTCAATCCGACCAGCTGTTACTTATATAGACCGTTTGTGACACAGAAGTGCGACTGAAGAAGTCTAAACCATAACCATTGCATGTATGCATTTATTTGGCTGATTAAACAGCTTCTTCACCCAGAACTGAGTAGTATATCACATTAACTCAAACATCTTTTGTACACCCACCACATTCCTTGTACACCCTTCTTTGGAAAGCATTTCCATGTCATAAAAAATGTCCATGCTGGTGAATAAATACATACATAGTCTACTTTGTGGATGTTTAATAAATGATCTAAAGCCACTGACAAGCCACGCAGGTATTCAGCTTTAATTACGCCTCAGGACTGTACTGGTGTGTACAGATTATATACAGTAGTATATAATTAAGACATAGCTTAAAAAGATGAATAGATAATAAGTCAGCCTGTGGCATCCAAGTGTTTAATAAACAAGGACTGGTGGTTTGTTCAAACCAGACCTCTCACCTGCTGTTCCTGCAGCCTATTGGCCAGGTCTCCGGCCGGGTCTGAGCGGCTCAGAGGAGCCCGCAGGCGGTTAAGGATGTCCTGCTCCGTTTGTTTTAGGTCACCATCTAGCTTGTCCAGCTGGCCGGAAATAGCCATCGCTTTGGGGTTCAGTGGCGCTGAAGATACTGGGGCTAGCCAAGGAAATAGGATGAATTAAATACTATGCTATCATAAAGGGGGATATCTACACTTGTACAGTTTTCTGAGTGACTTCTGAAGCCTGTTTGAGTCTGCAGAATGTGATTAGAATCTGTACAAATTATATTTACTATATTCTTGTTTAATTGTTGGTTGCAAAATCAATACATTTGTTGAGATTGTAGGATTGACAGATGTATGTATGTAGATGTACTGTATAATAACCTGCTTGCTGTGACCTGAGGACGTCTGTGTTGTTGTTTTTCAAGGTGGCCAATAGAGCCGCTCTTCTCTTCTTGATGTCAGTCAGTTCACCACCCAACCTATTGAATTCACATTAGAGACAGACAGAACTAAATAAACTGAATAAAATAAATAAGAGTTGCACACATCTGCCAACATGGCTAAACCAACATTCAAGTATGTAGTCATGTAATCACATTCTACTTACAGGTCAACTTTGTTAATGGCATCTGGGTCAGGTGGTGGGATCAGGAAACACACTCCTGGGAAGGTTTTGGTTGCACCATCACTGGAGACAACAACCCAGTTCTCGGGGTCCGAGTTAGATTTTAGAGTGAACCTTTCACCTCTTTGTAGGGAAGCCTAGAATACAACATAAACATGTCATTTGTTCAGATTCCTTAATGTATGCCGTAGAACTACAGTTGTAAGTTTGCACTGTGTAACTTGTTGAGTGAGTTACTTACTAGGCTGATTGCACTTTTGCACATTTGAATAAAAGCTTCCTACATACAATGTGTAAAGTATATGGTGTGTAATACCAGTGAAGTGTATACAGTGAATGAGCTGTGTACCATATATGTGTAGTATCTGAGGTGTGTACCATGTAGGCCTACAGTATGTGCAGTATATGAGGTGTGTGATACCAGTGAGGTGTATACAGTAAATGAGCTGTGTACCATGTATGTGTAGTATATGAGGTGTGCAGACCTTGTCGGTGTCCCAGTCACAGAGAGACTCCACAGTGGTATATTTAGTTGGGGCGGTGCGGCGCTGCTTCAGAGGGGGGATGGTGGTGCTTCTCTTCCGCAGGTCGGCCAGGAGCTGCTCACAGCGCTGGATGTCTTTGTCCTCTGCCTGAAGGAGTCACATAGCAGAGGCAGGAGAGAGGTCATGTTAGCTCAGCCTGTGAGTGCATGGACGGGTGTATGTTCGTAGCCCGGGATTTGAACCACATTCTAATAAATCTCAGAGGTGTCAAGCTTTCGCAATAATTGACGTCTGCATCCGATCTGATATGTAATAACATAAGATAATAACATATCTTTAAAATATACAGTGCAATCGAATGTTGGACTATTGGACAGCCTCTATAGAGAATAACTATTTGTTTATTGTACCTCAAGTTGTAGGAGGGTCTCAGAGTTGCTCTTCTTGCTGACTGTCTTGGGATCCAGGCTGCTGTTGAGTTTGGTAAGAGTCTCTGACAGCTGGTCTGTGTCTAGTTGATACTAAAAATGTATTATTATACACCATTAGGTTTCTTTAAGTGTGATTATGATATAAGTACAGTATTATATATACAGCATATACTGTATTACTAGTATTTAATAGTATTATTGTATATTTTAAAATCCTTGTGTGGCCTCATGAATGCCACTTAAACTGTTGTGTATGAGCTACATCATTTGACGATGTGAAACAAATGGTATAAAACATATAATTCCTGTTAGTGAATCATAGCCTACATACAGTCCATTTTAACACAATGAAAAGAAATAGCATCCTCATTAAGAAAAAAGTCTCTATTACAATGACACATATTCACTGTAATAAAGATTGAGGTATATTATGTAACACGGATCAGATAGAACAAGCTTAGCAAGTTAAATAGACACACCAAGTCTGTGTGAGTATGTCATTTTTGCATAATATTTGAAAAGACCAAAGTTGCATGAACCTTTTTGAAAGCCTCCACGTTGTCCAGATGAGTCTCTTGACAAATACAGAGGTTGAGGAATTTTTGCCATTCATTCCGCATTGCATCTCTCTGGGCCTGAAGTGTAAACAGTTAAACATCACTACCACAGTTATGGCTTCATTTATATCTTTTCCTCAAATAAGGTTTACAGTGTGCTAAACATAATCAGTGAATGCAAATAAAAACACAAGGAGACAAAAGCAAAATGAATAGCGATAAAAAGAGATCTATAGTGAAAGAATACAATAATTAAGCAGGTTAAAGTGACACAAGATAACTTCATTATGGTAAAATATGAAATGTTAAATTCTATTAGTATTTGAATTGGTCTTGAAAAGTGACAAGAAACTTTTGACAAATCAAAACCTTATTATGTCTGCATTTACAATGAAAAATACAGAATATGTCTGCTAAAATAGTTTTAAACAAACAGTTTAAGGTAAACCAGTATACGTTACCCCATTACCTTTTAAAAACAAGTATATAAAATCGCTTTTTAGCAGTGACTTCTAGTAAGTAATACAATCATAAAACTAGAGGTTGTCAGTGATAGATAATTGTCTTTTTTTAGAATTAACGTTGATGCTATCTGCTAAACAGGTACCTCTATTGTGGCACTGGCAGGATGCTTCAGCTCAATGAGTCTGTCTCCATCATCTTGAAGTTTGTTCACCTCACTCTCGTGGAACAGCAGATTGTTGTTCTTGAAGTTCTGATAAGTAACAGTAGTGGCATTATTTACAAGTCTCATTCTATCTCATAATATAGCTACACTCCATGACTGTAGTAGAGTAGCACCCCCATATCAAGGAATGTCAATTTAGAATGGCCATGTAGAAGTAAAACAAAGTAAAAACATTTATAGTTTATTACCATTCTATTTTACTTTATGTTTCTCAATTTGGAACTCATCACTCATCCAAATATCCACAGTCGAACAAGGTATTTAACCCACGTGTCGCCCTGAGGTGACACAAAAAATGACCAACAAAAGGCAACCCTAATCCTAACCCTAGGCCTACAGGAGAGTTAATACTAAATAATAATTATTAACCTATATTTTAACCTAACCATTTTGACCCATAGGCAACGGGAGGATTAACCTGCAATAATGACCCGCAAAAGACCATTTCTCTAACCTAACCCTAACCCTAGAGTGACAGGAGGGTTAAGCTTGCAGTATGTGGTCACAGTTGGAGGTGGGAAAGTAGAACCACTAACCAGGTGTCTACTCCACATGTACACCAAACACAGTTGATTCTAATTAACCATTCCTGTTACCGTACTGGATGTGTGGATGCATATGAGTGAATACACTATGTACATTTTGAGTCCAGCTCTCTGGGTTCACATTCAGCCGGATACCACACAGCTACGGGGCCTTACCTCATACTGCCTACGGACGTCAGGTGGGTCCACCATGCGGTCACTCCAGTCCTGCTTGTTGATCTTCGTCTGTTCATCTCCCAGGAAGGTGAGCTCCTTGTTGCAACCCTGCATGTAGTCGTACAGGCTGCTCAGGTAGTGCCGCCGCCACTTGGAGTTGTCCTGGGTAGAAGAAAAACATGCTTTAGAAAGCCTGAATATATATACTGTATATAGAAAGTTCAATATTACGGATAATACTAGCCTATTATATCAGCATTGTTTAGACTCACCAGTAGGTTGTTATATTGTTTCTTTATGATTAGGTATTGTTCCTGAAAAGAAAAAAAGATATTGAGAATAAATGTTAATATTTACATATTACTCACCCACACCATCAAATACATTTCCAAATGTGATCGAAGTGAAAAAGAGGCAAACATATATATATATATCTCCCAGAGATCCTAGAGACTTCAAGGTTGCTTACCTTGCTGCCAGCAGAGCTGGGGCTGAGCTGTGAGCTATAGGCCTCAATTTCCTTGTGCAGGATGTTGTGGGAGGCAATCTGCTTCTCCAGGTCTGCCATGGAAGGGCCATACAACTCCGAGTTCACTTCTTTCTGAGAAGGCAAACAGCAGGACAATACAATTTAGATGGTAAGAAAAAGCATTTAATAATTTAAAAAAGGCTCTAATAAAATGTAAGTAGAAAGATAGATGGCAAGACCATGATACATGTAGTATAGTATTCAGCAGGACTATGTACATATACAGTAGGCCATTTAAACCCAGCATAACACCAAATTGTGTTTACAATCATTAATAAATGTGTGCATGGAGCTGCATGGATGATTGAGTATGGTTCGATGGGCACATTTAACGCCATTTTGTTAAAATAACTTGACTTGCATTATTTCATGGTTTAAACACACACCACCACCATAAACAACAACAACAAAATCAAGTGTATGCACTCTCAGTAAACTTGGACATGCCAGTGATGCTGTACTGTAAATTGACAGTGCTCTGAGAGGATACCTGCTTCTGGTTCAAAACAGGACCCCATTCAATCCTGGGCATCAGTGACACATCATCCATCGTTTCATATACGTCCCGGTAGAAGGCACAGTCTTTCAGCCAGCGGTCATGAAGGTGGCTGACACTGAATTCACCAGGGAAGGGTGGGAGGATAACATATGTTAGCTTTCTTTAAAATTAACTTGAAGTGACGTTGTGCTTGGAGGGCACACCCTGTTAACTCTCATGATGTCCTTTGGGTCGAAGACCCAAATCGATGACCCAAATCACTATCTCTTTGTCGCAGATAGAGGGCGCTAAACCTAATTCTACAGCTTACACAGACATATGATGTGCACTGCTGGGACAACAAGGTGTGAGTTTGGGCAACCCGAGGACAACAGGAGGGTTAAAAGGCACATAAAACAACACAAATACAAAAATAAATGATTAATAAATAAATAAATACACATGGCAATGACAATTAAAAAAAACACAAAAAATCATTTACAATCAGATTGCGCCATCTGGTGGCATAATTTGATATAATTAAGTACAACCACACTTACTCTTTCTCTATATCACCGGCCTGCGGGTGGTTCAGCTTCTTGGCTCTGCTAACATCTAGGTAGAGCTCCTGCAGAAGCCCCTCTGCCTCACCCAGCTTGTCACAGACCTCAGGCTGGTGCTGGAAGGGCAACTCTTTCTTCTCGTTCTCTGCATCCTGAAGGAAACCATCAGCAGTACAGGGATTATAGGGAGGAAGTGTGTGTCATGTGTGTGCGCGTGCATGTGTGCATGTATGTGCGTGTCTGCTCACCACAGCCAACAGTTCCTCAGCTCGGAGAACATCCTTTTCCACCTTGTCAGCATTTTTTTGCATCTGGGCAATCAGCAAGGCCAAGGTGGTGGCTTGGGTCCTGAAGGCAGGGGTCAGAGATTGCATCACAGATTGCACTTTTGGGGTACTGGACGTGCTATAATGCGGTTGAGAAGTGTACTTGTACTGTAACTAATGCGCATTTTGTGAGATGCAAATTGCAGACATTAATTACTAAATTAGGAGTTATTCCAGGAAAACAAGGGTTAATATAAGTGTATGCGTTTCTCCCCGCACCGAAACTTTAATTTTGCATTATTCCTTTCAATGGGTCTCCTTTTGTAAAGATGAAAGTGATCATCTAACAATGACAGCATGTGAACAGAAAACAGGTGTGTTGGTTTGTTGGGAGGACAGAACTGATGGTCAAACGCAAGGGCAAGGCTCTGCCACACCCTGGCTGTTCTCTAAACACTGATCATTCCCCAGCAACAGGTCATGTCTGTGTCATGTCTGTGTCATGTCTGTGTCAGTAGTTTAAGTTTTACAAAACTGGGGGGATGGATGGGGGGATCTCCACTTCATCAAAAAACCTAACCTAAATTAATCTACTTTAAACTATTTTTTATTTTAATTAAAGTTCATAAAAATAGTTTAAATACAGAGAGAGAATTTAAGAGACTGAATAATATTACACCCCTATTCTAACAATAGTTAGTTTACAAGCTATTGTACACTCACAGAAAGATTGTGAAATGTCCATTTATGAGTCCTTTCAATTTTAAAAAACAACAATGTAGTAAAACAATATGGAGGAAGACTAGAAAATATCATACCTAAGCCACAGGAAAGAGTAATAATTTACAGTAAAAATAAGTCATTGTATTTTATTGCAAGAAAAACAACGGAAAGCTGCAACCTTTCATTCATTCTTCTGAAAGAATGAAGGACTGGCCACTGTCTCAGATTTGACAAAGCCACCATTATCATTATCTTAACAGGATAAGCAGGTATGTACTACACACACACACACACACACACACACACACACACACACACACACACACACACACACACACACACACACACACAC
>JAODUG010037585.1:0-17692 GCA_027564795.1 Aphredoderus sayanus
TGAGTATCCCCACACCCGCCCGGCACCTCACACCCTGGGCAACTCCAGAGTAGAATAAAGTCCAACCCCTATCCAGGGGTACGGTTCCAGAACCGAGACTGTGCGTAGAGGTAAGCCCCACCAGATCTAATCGGTAGCCTATAACATAATCACAAAAATCATGAAACATTGGTCACAGATAGGCCTAATAATAGCACCGCGCGAACCTATAGTCTAATTGTAACACTTAACACTTGCAGTCTTCATGAAGTACAAATAAAACATGGTCTGAGCATACTTTTATTTTGCATGCACAAATATAAATATATTCAAGTCATGGGGTGACGACTAGTAGTTATTCTAACCATTTTAAGTGTTTGGGGGGATAAATTTGCTACATCTGGGTTTGAACAAATTATCTTCATTTCAAGCGCAAAGCTTTACTGGGTGAGCTAATTCAGTCATACAGTTACCATCTCTGATTAACCTAGATAAGGTTTTTTACATTAGCTTAATAATTAGATACAAGACCAAGATCTCAGTAATGTCAATATCAGCAAGAAACAGGTAAGTGATTTCAAGTTGTATTGTAAACCGATTCTATTACAACTGATGTTGCTGAGCTTGTTAAACACCTAGACTAATTGTATAGGGATATGGATGGTCTTTAATTCAATGCTCATGCTGCGCTAGAGACACATAGCAGTAGCAAACTGCTCGAACTGTTTAAACGCCACCTGGCTGACTTTGCAAGAAACTGCAGCCAAAACGCCAATACGTATCATGTTGTGCTGCAACGCTAAGTCACAAAAGCCTACAAATACTGTAGTTACACCTGTAGGTCTCACGTCGTTTCACATCGAAAGATACATGAGAAGGCCAGTAGAAGGCGCCAGTGATCAAATGTTCTAAATGTGTGAGGATGTACTGTAGACAGACTTGTGCCTCTTGCTCTCTCTGCTAGACAGTTAAAAATTACTATAATAATAGTAATAGGTAATTGTAATAGGTCTTATCCTATTTGTCAGGGACGAGATAAGATTTGGAAGATTTCTTTATTATTCGCTCAAAATGTAAATTAGACTGTTAGAAAGTACACCTTTTATAATCAAGCATCAATCAAGTCCATCAAGCATTATGAGTAGAAATACAGCAGGGCTCTAGGCTAAGATTTTGGTCAAAGAGTACATGTGTTCCTAAATTATAAAGTTTAGGAGCACACAGAAATTTAGGAGCACAGTGAAAACGAACAGTTAATTAACAAATACATACATTATTTTGTGCATGTGTACCAAGGGACACATAGCTGTGCAATAGCACATACCACCAAAACATGTTTGTGTTTCGCTTTTCTGTAGAACACAATTTTCACTGCAAATCTATGAGCACAGGCTATATACCTTCATCTTCAAGTGTTAGTTATACACATTAGACTGACTACAGTTGGATTATATTAGGAACATATCTTATTGGTGCCTAATGTACTTAAACAATTTGGGCTTCACAGTGAACAAATCCTGCCCATCTACAGCGCTGAAATGCAACCAGTTGTCATAGGCATCAAACTCAAAACAATATTACGAGAATGACCATTATGTGACTTATAGGCATATTAGAGTAGCCAAATTACCACAAGACAACACATATTGGACACCCTGTTAAGCCCTAAGCCTATTTTCAGAAAAAAACGTCTAAAATTGAATACAATAAATTAGGTATGGCTCAACCATGAGGCCTATATGCACACTTCTGGTCTCCTTTTATAGCTAAGAAGCTATTGAATGTGAATCCATTCCGCTAGAAAAACTCACTTTTAGAGTAAATATCTCTTTGGAATGATGCAATTACAGCCCGAAAAGATTAATTCTCAAAGTGAAACAGAGCAGATTTAGAGAGATTTCATTAGAGGCATGTAGGCGGGATTTCCATTTTAGCCATTTTGGTACATTTGGGCACATTTTGGCACCATCTGAAATTTCTAATGTACCAATTTGTACAACTCATTCAATAGCAATTACATGTCACTATAGATATTTCTTCTGTCTAATGAAGCTGTTTCTTGTTGTTTTGAAAAAACAACCAGACCTATACATTCCCATTCAAGTATACCATACAAAAGGAATTAAGTTTGACTCCAAGTGGAGCAGATTTATTCACAAAACTATTTACAGAAACACAGCACGCTGGCAAAAACTTTAAACTATCGTTTTTGTAGAATTACATAGTAATAACTACACTATGAATTGCTGTCATGCCACAGCGTGCAGCAGTTCTTTGCAGAGTTGTGCCACAGAGGGACCTGGCACTTTCTGCAATACATGGGTGTCTTCACCCTAGGGATGCCATCATCCTGGCACCACTTGCAGTACCTCCTCGACTGTGTTGCCTTCAGTGTGTCTGTCCATTGAAGGCTTCTTGCACTGTAGTGCACATGGTCACTTCCCGGGTGTCCATCTACTTCACAAAGAGGTGTCCGTTTTTTTGGATCCACCTCAAATCTCCTTTCTCAGCCTTTTTTGGCAAGTCATTCTGTTCAGTTTGTGGAAAACCGTATATATATAACATTTTGAGCTGTACAGCGTTGAGTTTTGGATAGAATGCTGCGAGTGAACGTCATTTTACGCAGGCCAAAATTCTCGACAACCAATTTGTCAATATTAAAGGACCACTATGTAGGATCCAGTGGCCTCTAGACGCTTGGTTGCAGATTGCACTAAAGTGTAAATCTTTCCCCTCATGGTACGCATACGGTAGCCGTCAGGTGCCAGTAGCTTTTTCCAAGATATCGTCTACTTTATTAATGACACCGGATTAGCAATTATTTTAACTGTGAAATGTTTTAACGTCCATGAATATTAGGCTGTAAGGCTACATGTTCCGCATAGTGAAATAGCGTTTAATGCTTAATGATACCGTGGATACACTTTTAATCATTAGCTTGTTGTCAAATGAAAACCAGTGTGGAAGCCAAGGAGACCGAGGAGAACTAACGGAGGTTTGTATTTATCCAGTTCTTTTAGTATATTGTTCTGCGCGATGAGCAATTCATCATTAACAAAAGTGGCAAATTCTCACAAAAGCTCTATGCATAGAGTTATGTGCATTTACACTACAGTGCTAATCTAGCAAATTGATCTAGCCTACATCGTTCTAACTAAATAAATGGAATTCACCGTTCTGTTCTCTGGCAGACGTCGGCGAGATGTACTTGTGCTATCAGGGTAGACTTGTGTTATGTTAGTGGAGTCATTACCTGGGAAATGTGTGCGATGCTACTGAATGATTGTATTCTACTACAGTATATGCAGAACTATTATTATTATTATTTCTTCAGACTTCTTCAGGAGATGACTGCAGGATCTAAGAGCTGCTTCAGAGGCGTCAGTGCAGACATGTTGCCCCACCTATTACGGCAGTACCAGGGGTACCATGATGTAGGGTACTTACGGTAGGCTAAAGTGTAGAGACCAGACATGACTACTGACCAGGAGAGGCTAGGAGCCAGCCAACTGTCTACACCACACTTGTGCGAGTAGTCTACTACCTTGAAGACTGTTGTATACATTAACTGTTGCTCAACAAAGCATGACATGCCTACTTTCTACGAACAACTACGTTCATCATTTAACATTAATCTAAAATGTAGGCTAGAAAAACAAATTGATCTTGTTTGTTGCAGTTGGACAACTGGTTTACTGCCAGACAGAATGTTTAACATGTCCTTATAGCTAAGCAACAGGCAAACCTAATGCGATTTCATTGTAAAATTGAGTTTAGTGCACTTGTTATGACTATTATACAATAAGGAATGAATAAAAGTTGATCAGATGTGCATGCAGTATTTATTGAGACGATATACATGAATCCAACATTGCTGAAGTAGTATGGTGAACTCATATGGATAATATGTTTTGCTTTTATTTAATAAGTGGACAATACTCTTATTTTACTCTACAGTTTTCTGAAAATAATGCTCTATCATTTTAATTATAGTGAAATGGTATTGCACCAAGAGTAACAATTACAGTCCAAGTTAAAATGCTACAATTACAACAATATATGCATTTCATCTACACGAAACATGTAGGAAGTTATGACTGTTCGATCATAGTTCTCAAGTCTGTCATAGCTTTAGAAACAGCAGTTCCAAGACATTAGTCTTGCAAGCTTTGGAGCAAAAATAAGTTCTATCCTTAATGTAAATTGTACATTTTAAACACTTTTCTGCAGCTGTGGGCTGATCTCGGTAATGTCAATGTAACGTACTGTAAGCGTACAACTTGGGGGCTTGAAGCAAAGGTAATGTTCTAGCCAAAGCTGTCAAACTAGCATTTAGATCACAGTCATTAGTTATATTGGAAGGCTATATTACCTGTCCAGAAGATACGACGTCGCCTTGGAAACATTTGCCATCAGCAATTTCCATCTGGGAAAAGCCACTACTACTGTAAGGCTACTGTATGCTAACCTTGTTTTCTGCCGTTGCGGATTTCGTTTTGCTTCTTTGACAAGGATCCATGTTCCCTTGCTTTGTCTTGTTGTAAAACATAATTATGACGTTCCATTGTTCTATTGTTCTATCCTTGTCTTCCAGCCGGTGCTGGAGTGTAAGTGCTGACAACCAGCAGGCTGAATCCAGCACAGCACCGAAGAACAGCCCTTATTCTGGAGCCAACGTACTGTTTGTCCGTTCTGAACTACTGTAGTAAACATGGAGGCGCAACATGGCGGAGCAACATGTCGGCCCCTGTTTGAGACCCACCATATATGTATGTGCTTATTGTTGATTATAAGCCAACAAAGACATTACGATTATTTGATTATACACTAATAAATACATATTTGTGAATAATATAATCAGTTTCTGTATATGGATCCCTCTAAATCTAGTGTTTCGTTAAAGATTGACACATTTTCTGAATGGTCAGAGCCAATAGAATCAATGGACAGGCCACAAAAATTTTGGGCCACCATTGGCCAGCTATAAGGATGTGTTGAACATGTGTCCAGATATGACACGCCAGACATAGTTACAGTTATTGTCCCTCAAGAATACAAATATAACTACATGATCAGGGATCATTTGAAAGTAACACCAAGGCATACCGGAAACATTACATCAGATGTGGATTTGCCTTCTAACATGACTTTTGATCACAAACCAGCAAAGTAAAACATAATTTTCGTTTATGGTTTTATGAACCGTAGACCGTTTTTGCTCTTCTTTATGAGATATTTCAGTGAGTTTTAGTCAGAGTGATGAGACATACCATTGAAATCTGCGGAGCCTCTGCTTTCATATGTGATGTGGTTTGTGCGGGTAGCATGAAGTAGCAGAATGTAAAGTACAACATGTGAGCATATGTATGTGCACGTTTATTTGCTTATTTTATGGAATTGTGTTTGGTTTAGGTAAAAATGGTTATGATGAGCTTTTAGCAGAGCATCTTCCCTTAATAAAGTGGATGTGCAGAATACATACTTAGCTTCAATTTTAGCATGCTATTGTACAGTGTTTTTGGCAAGATGTGTGGTAAAATGTCGAAGAAATCCATTTGCGGTTTCTTTTTTATTATATATAAAATGATAACTTTGCTATACTTTAGACTTTTTTTGTTGAAAAATGAGCCCACAGTAAAAATGTGACAGGAGCAAAAAACTCCCAAAAATGGCTCAGGGTTCTGAGAGTTAATAGGGACACACATCTACACTAGTTGGGTTTACATTTAGACGTTTGGTCACACGGTCCCCAGGGATTAAATTACAGAAAACGCTTATTTCACACATTCACTGAGGCGAGGCTGGCTGACAGGGCCAGATTAAAAAATACTAAAACATTTGATTAAAAAGAAACAGCGCTATTTTGATCTAAATAGGCAAGACATTGCAGTGGAAACCCTATGAGAAAAACAAAGCCTATACCCAAATAAATAACTAGTAGTGCCTAATACATTTTCTTTTACAGAATACAAACGCTGAATACTTTCATTATGGTAAATTACATAAGCACCAGCTACGATTTTCTTTCCTTTAATTTATAATTCTTGAATCAATTGCTCCCCTGCCCAGAAATACATTTTAAAATATCAGCTGCAGATCGTGTAGAGTAGTCCTACTACTTTATATTTTAACATGTAGCCTAAAATAAATTAATCAACTCGCTGCACATTGTCATTATGGTAAAATAGCCTGTGAGATCGGCTACCAGCTCATCTGCAGTTTCTCTCAAGCAGAACAAAATGTCTGGACATGTATGTTTTTCGTTCATTAAATTCTTTTACATTTTTCTTTCATTTAATATTAAACCCACGTCTAGATGACGACATTGGACTGGAAACAAAGAGAAAAACATACGCACGACGCAGTCACCACAATAGATATCGGACATCTGTACATGCAGATACCCAGAGGTGCAGGAGAGCATTTAATTAATGAAATAATCGTTGCAATTATGGTATTTACTATTGACGTGAATCAATTGCTCCCCAGCCCCCGGAATACATTGTAATATATCTGCACAGATAAGAGTAGTCCTACTAAGCCTGATTTTTATTTAATTCAATTGAATCAAAATGCTGCATATCTTCATAAATTACTGTAAGTGATATATAGGCACTATGAGTCTGACAGTAAGATTTTCTTTCATTATATTTGTTTTTTTTCATTTAATTTTTCATTGTTCATGCACAAGCAATTATTGATAAAAAAGTAAATAATTGTTGATTTAATTACTACTGCATTTTGTCAATGCCTACTGCAATGAGCCTGCCATGGCCTAATTAAAAATATCAGCACAGATAGTGTAGATTAGTCCTACTATATATTATTACATGTAGCCTAAAATAAAAACAGCTTTTGTCATTATGGTAAAATAGCTTGTGAGATAGGCTACCAGTGTAACGGTAGCCTCAATTTTTTGTTAATTTAATTTGTTTTTCTTTCATTTAATATGGTGTATATAAATATATGTGTGGATGCTGAAAATGGATTGAAAACAATGAGAGAAAAACATTTCCAAGCCATATGCCGCAGCCTCAATAAGTAACTACATAATTAAACAATGAATAAATATTTACATGCACCACTTTGTTGTTTGAAAGAGTTTAGAAGGTGTCCATCTGTAAGACTGCTTTTAAAATGTGTTATAGGCTACTGTATACTATATACAGAATAAGATACTGTAAACAGTAATAAATTAAACAAAGGGAAAATGCCACGGGTAGCGTACTGTATTGTGGGCGAGCTCTGCTCACTTGGGTTAAACATCAGCTGGTGGATATTTTGACGAAACTGCACCCAAAACCCAAACGTCGCACTCTCCTGTAATTTAACATCGGTACGTGTCGCAATGCAGTCGCCACATTAGATATCGGACATCTGTATGCCTTCATTGCCGAAATGGGCAATGAAGGTGTGGGTGCAGAGTCAATGTGAATAATTTGAAAGCTACTGATTTTAGTAGCCTAGCCTACCTCATGCTGCACAGAGGCGCTGTCAAATCCAAGTCGGCATTCTCTTGTTCAAATCAACATCCATATAGTCCAACT
Organism: Aphredoderus sayanus; assembly: GCA_027564795.1. Classification (NCBI taxonomy): domain Eukaryota; kingdom Metazoa; phylum Chordata; class Actinopteri; order Percopsiformes; family Aphredoderidae; genus Aphredoderus; species Aphredoderus sayanus. The sequence goes on from JAODUG010037585.1 coordinate 7,527, forward strand.
GTCAGTAGTCCAGTCCTCTTTTCAAAAGAAAATATAAACCACGTCCAAACGAAAAGATAAAATCCAACAAGCTGTAGGATACAGAAACTACAACAGTAGCAACATTGCGGCTATAACATTTTAGAGGTTTTAAACAACTAATTGAGGTTGTTTAATAAATACACGATTGTTACAGCACCTCCTGCTGACAACCCCAGCGTTGCCAACCACCAGAATGCTGGTTATAATTACTCACCATTTTGTACAAATACGCTCATGTTTTTACAGTGTCCAATGATAGATGGCCTGCACGCTCTCACTGTAGTAAGAGCTAGCTGCTACTGTACTGCAGTGTAGTGTGGCATGGACGTAATGGCGGACTGTACATGCCAAACACAGCAAAGTTAAAACTAGCTTTTACCTTACAGGGATCGGCAGTGAGACTATGCAGACTCCAACTATAAAGACTGGAGTTGTGCAGCTGTGCAGCTCGGAGAGGCAAGCCCGGACCGGCCGGAATTTCTTTTTACCTACTGACCTGCTGCTGACTAATGGCTACAGCTATCAAACTGAACTGAACTTGGAAATAAATTAACAGAAAAGGAACATTGCCCATTTCGGTGAGTGAAATGCAGTTAAACACGTTCGACAGAAGTAGAGCTTCTTGGAAAGTTGGAAAACTGCATAAATTTCACAAAACAAAAGTAACGTACCCGAGAGTAACTTACCGTATTGCATGTAGCCTAGCACGCCTACTGTACTGAAATGGTCGGTGTCTAACTTCTTTCATGAAAAATGCCTTCAACACGATGAGGTAACATTAAATAAACTGAGGTTAATGGGCAGGGGGCGGGGGGGGGGGGTTAATTGAGGGATTTGTTTCTAAAAATTACGTAAAATGCTGACATGCGGTTAATGGACAATGCGTTGACGTGACCTCAAAACCAATGTCATAATACTACCACGAAAATGTTTGTAAATACATCAATGAGAAAGAAGACTGATTGGCCAAAAGACTGGAGATGTCTCACCAAAAAAGACCAAGACGTGACAGGAAGTTTCTGAAAAGTCTCTGCGGTCTCAAAACATTCTATGGGAAATCGTGCTTGACAACCTCCCCACCCCCAAAAAAAGATTCTGATCTGAACAATTCACGTGATTTACATTGTGATTAAAAACTTCAAATTGTGGAGTATGATGTAACAAAGTATGATGACCTACTCAGCTTATCCTAAATAACATTAAAATCGACAGCACAATGCTGCAATGCTACTACCCATTTAATGCTATTTAGAAAATGTTAAGATGTAAATGTAGTGTTTATAGATAGCTTTATTTAAGTCAATGCCTATTACAAAATGTCTTGTAAAGAACTTCTTTATGCAGGACTCCACAACTCCCTAGTAGAAAGGCTGTCCAACGTGAGAAAAATGTACATATTTTTTGTCCTAGCATTACCAAAAATTGCAAAAAAGCCCACTGTAAATATTGATACAGATCTTTCTTTATAAAATTAAAAAATTAAATTCTTTCACATTTATGGCTTAATTAAAGCAGTTAAACATTAATATTGTTATTTTTTGCAAGTAAATCTGATACAAACATTATGTATGCCTGATTACCCAGATTTTAACCTCCCTGTTTTCACTCTAATTACATAATACTTAAAGAATGAAACAAATATAAAAAATAAAAAACTAGATTTATAAAAATTAGATTACAAATAAAATACATTTAAAATAAAAATTTGATTAACAACAATTTTTATTAAACCTGATCCTGCTGAAGCTGCTATTAAATGATCATGCTTCCACTACTGATTTTGTCCCCTGGAATTCAGTCAAGGCTGCACTATTGTTTTTTTCATTTGAAAAAAGGAAACAAAACTCACCAAATCCCTCGGGTTGGAAGTGCTCTGTGGTGGTAGCGAGTTTCCCCTGCAACACAAAATACCGGATTTTAATGCAGCAGTGGAAATTGCCACCTTGTAATGCTGATGCAACTGTTGCAAGTTACTAACTCCTGTTGAGTTTGTAAATAAAAAATGAGTCAAAATAACTGCACTACATTTTTAAAAAGGTCTTGACACCCATGACAAGAAATTAGCGGGTGAAAACAATTGCTATACAAAGCAAATAATCCTTTCTCAAGTCAAGAGCTGCCCTGGGGAAGGTTAACAAGACACATCGGCTAACCCCTCAGCTAGACGTGTAAACATAAAAAAAAAGGTCTTATAGGAAATTCTGAACACTGGATATAGACAAAGCACTCAAGATTGCGCTAAAGTCCAGATCCATAACCATCGCAAACGAGAGAAAGTGGAATTGCATTGCAGAGGTTGTACGCAAATTGGTTAGAATTACCTGGAAGGAGCACAACATAATGATCTTCGCCGATTACTCCTAGTTAATGAAGCTTAACGAGTGTAAGACGATGCTCCATGAAAAACGCAGATTTCCACTTTTTAATGCTAGATTTTGGAGGTGAAGTTGCCAAAGTTTGAGTTACAAAATGTATGCCCATTATGTTGATTCCTGCTTAAATATAGCTGCTGAACAAAGTAAGAGGTCAGTGCCTATTTTGACATGTTTTTTTATTACATGTAATATATAAATTTTTACAACAACAACTTGTTATTTTATGTTTTCTTATTATTATTCTGTCAATGAAGTCAATGGAAACCCTTTGAACCGAGTGGTAACATGGTTTACTATTTAATTTGATGGGGTCACCTCTAAAGGTAAAAGGTCAATAATTGTCATATTTCTGACATATCTATGCAAAACTTTTGCCTGGTGTCATGGACATTTACAAAACTGCTATCTCCTGATTCCCTAGACCCTCCCAAATCCAACGCACCACATGAAGTCATAATGCGTCAGGTTAGACTTTCCGCCATTTACAAATATATGAAAAAAAAATCTAAATTCTCCCTCAAATTATGTCTGACAAAAATGCTCACAAAGTTGGTTTCTTTAAATTTCTATTTTTGAAACGGTTCCATAGCAACTGGCAGCAAAGCCACCAAACAGGAAGTTGACCTATATAGCCCCGCTACAACCAATGGGCATAAGCCTACCTGGGCAGCATAGTAGTACTAAGAGTTTCTCAGGAACCGTACATCGGAATTTTTTAGATCTTTATAGCACTCTTAGGACCCATGTCCCTGTGACCCTTTAGAAGTTGGGCATTGGTGGGAGTAGCTTTCCGATACAGTCACTGCTTTACCATCATAAAAACGGATTCAGCGATGTAGATGGGTGAAGTTTTTCCTTAATGTGTTTTTTGCTTGTTTGACATTATGCCTAGTCTACATTGTTTTTGTTATATAGGCCCAGGGTTTGTCTGATCCAATGATCAAAAACTATGTTTATTATTGCGATCTAATTCTTTCGGTCATGACCCAGCCTTCATGACGAAAACCGCATTGTTCTTCAATCTGAGGTTTAACTATCGGTTGAACCCTCCTACCAAGCACCTTGGAGTAGACCAAGGAGGCTGAAAAGTGTGATACCCCTATAACTGGCACACACTCTTTGGTCCCCCTGTTTGAACAGGTCAACCACCACCCCGGTCTGGCACTCCTTAGGCACTGTCCCAGACTATCATAGAGGGAGTGTTAGTCAGATTCAGAAGTTCCTCAAAGTGTTCCTTCCACCCCGCTATGACAACTTCAGTTGAGGTCAACAGCGTCCCATCCTTACTGTACACAACTTGGATGGTTCCCCAGAAGCACCTTGGTGCTGACCGGAAGTCCTTCTCCATGTCTTCTCCGAACTTTCCCCACACCTGCTGCTTTGCCTCTTTCACGGTCAAGGCTGGAGCCCTTTGGGCCCGTTGGTGCCTTCCACCTGCCTCCAGAGTCCTCCGGGATAACATATCCCAAAAGGCCTCCTCCTTCAGTTGGATGGCTTCTGTGACCACAGGTATCCACCACAATGTTCGAGAGTTACCGCCCCTTGAGGCACCTTAAACCTTGAGACCACAGCTCTCCGCCACAGCTTCAGAAATGGAGGCTTTGAACATTACCCACTCAGATTCAATGTCCCCAACCTCCACAGGGGTGCCAGAAAATCTCAGCCAGAGGTGTGAGTTAAAGATCACGGACAGGGGCCTCCTCCAGAAGTTCCCAGTTCACCCTCACCACCCTTTTGGGTTTGTCAGGTCTGTCCAGAGTCTTCCCCCACCCTCTGACCCAACTCACCACCAAATGGTTATCAGATAACCACTCTGCCCCTCTTTTCAATGTCCAGAACATGCGGCCTCAGATCAGAGGATTACAAAATCGATCATCGACCTTCGGCCTAGGGTGCTCTGGTAACCACGTACACTTATGAGCATCCTTATTTTTCAAACATGGTATTTGGTAGACAATCCATGACTAGCACAGAAGGCTAATAAACTCGTGTTTAGATCAGGGAGGCCGTTCCTCCCAATCACGCCTCTCCAGGTATCTCCCTCATTGCCCACGTGTGCTTTGAAGTCTCCCAGCAGAATACTCTGAACTGCTGTTCGGTGCATATGCACAGAAAACTTGGGAGTTTAGGCCTGTGAACGAGCTCCGTTTTCACAGTGAATTCATTACTCTATTATTGTATAGTATTGTATATAGCGGAAGCTAACCGGGGGTCAATGTCGGCGGGAGGCAATGACAGTGACCACCGCGGCGAAGGTTCAACTTGGTTGGGTAAAAGTAACCTGTCTCACGACGGTTTAATCCCAGCTAATGTTCCCTATTAGGGGTGAACAATCCAACTCTTGGTGAATTCTGCGACGTTGGTGATTCTGCCGAGCCGATGTAGGCCCCTCCCGCCGTCGGCTAAAGCATAATTTACAATGCCTAATCTGCGAGTAGCCTAGAACATAAGCATAGACAAACACCAATTGTGCAGGTTCTCCCACTTAAAAAGGTCCTGGAGTGGCCTTGCCAGTCACCAGATCTCAACCCAATAGAAAATCTTTTGAGGGAGTTGAAAATACGTGTTGCCCAGCGACAGCCCCAAAACATCACTGCTCTAGAGGAGATCTGCATGGAGGAATGGGCCAAAATACCAGCAACAGTGCATGAAAATGTGAAGACTTACAAAAAATGTTTGACCTCCGTCATTGCCAACAAAAGGTATAAAACAAAGTATTGAGATTAACTTTTGTTATTGACCAATTACTTATTTGCCACCATAATTTACCAATAAATTCATTAAAAATCCTACAATGTGATTTTCTGGATTTCTTTTCTCATTTTGTCTCTCATAGTTGAAGTGTACCTATGATAAAAATGACAGGCCTCTCATCTTTTTAAGTGGGAGAACTTGCACAATTGGTGGCTGACTAAATACTTGTTTTCCCCACTGTAGTTGCATGTGTGTTTTTAATCACAGAGGTGAGGTGATACTTTTAATTTATTCTGGATTGCCTGATAACGTAATGTTACTGTTCATCAAGGATAAAGACTATTTCATTATACATGATGCATCATAGCTTTTTACATGCTGATGGTGCCGTGTTGTGTAGTAGGTGCCCTTTATTTTTTTCATTGATTCTGCCACCAAGTAATGTGATCCTTTAACTATGTGTTCGTGAGGATTCTGAATTAATTGGAGTCTATTAAGGAGTCTTGATGGAATTCCAGAGAAGAGAGTTGCAGTAATCCAAATGTGAAGTGACGTGAGCCATGAATAAGGGTTTAAGTGCTTAAGTATGAGAGTGAGGGACGGAGTCTGGATATGTTGCAGAGACTGAAGAAGGATGCCTGGGTAGTGGTTTTGATGTGGATTCAAATGAAAGGAGGTTATCAAAAATGACACCAAAGCTTTTAGTGGTTGTTTACAGTGGAATGGAGAGATCAGCAAGGTTCTGGCTGGAGTTGTCTTGTATGGGGAGAGTGGTTTTGGAGCCAATGAGCAGGACCGCAGTCTTGTTGAGTTTAAGGGCATTTAGAAAGGAAAGGTTGGAAATGGTGTGGAAATTATTTAGATCAGTGGGTTCAGCATTTGTTTTCTTGTGTGGGTGTCACAGCTACAGTTTTCATGGTAAGGAGCACGAAGCCAGTGGCAAGAGAGGAGATGGTGTCAGTGAGAAGGCGAGAGATGGAGGGAAGGCATTTTTGATAAGGCTTGTGGGCATGGGATCAAGTTGACAGGTAGAGGATTTAGATTTCCGTAATAGACTTTTCAGTGGCTGGGATTAAGTAAGAAAGGCAGGAGGTAGAGGTTGAGCCCAGTGATTACTTCATCCAGTACAGGTTATCAGCAGTGTTGGTTCCAGGAGTGGCCGGCCGACCAAAAATACCCCAAGAGCGCAGCGACAACTCATCCAAGAGGTCACAAAACACCCCCGACATCCAAAGAACTGCATCATTCATGATTTTACCATATGAAGGAGACCTGCGTTGAAGAGTTCCAAGATGAAAACCACTGCTGAGCAAAAAAAAAAACAAAGGCTCGACTCAGTTTTGCAAAAAAACATTTTGATGATACATTTGGGAAAATACTCTGGACTGACGAGACAAAAGTTGAACTTTTGGAAGTTAAATTTAATCTTGTGGTAATGCTCCATGACATTTTAAATCTGTTACATATATACTGAAATTAAATCTTGACTTTGAAAATGTATATGGATATTTTCCCAAAATCAAAAGCCAAATTTGCTTGTTTTAAGCATAAACAAGCTCATAAAATGTTTGCACTTGGATTTGACAGGACATTTTTTGCAGTGTAATGCCTACCGGTATTCGCAGCACACTAGTTTTGACTAGAAGCTCTTCCATGTTACTATTCAACGATCATGCAATGCATTGTTGAGTATCATAGAAGGTAATGGTGGTATACTGCCCCTCTAGAGGAGACGCTGCCTGGTTCCCCTTTTCCTCCATAATCGCCTGCTTGGGATCGGACCTCGTACTTCCACAGGTAGGTCAAATAGGGCAGAGGATGCCACGTATCAGTGTCCTGAGCTATATGAAAGCTTTGCTGCCCCAACTCAGGTTGGGGTTCTTTGGTATCTTGTGAAAAGTTACAGAACTACAAGTATACTCATAACTACTGCTGTTGCTATCACCATCATACACACACATACAATCAAAAAAGTTACATTTAAAACTTAGAGGAAGGAAAGAAATTGTGAGAATCGTGATCTCAAAGAGTTCACAAAGAAAATCGTGACTCATTCTACCAAAAATTGTGCAGCCCTCCTTGACCCCTAATAACAAACCTTACAGAATTCAAATGTCTCACAAAAGAAATCATACTACTATTCTATCTTGGAAGTGAAGAACAGAGGCTGACTTTGTCAAAGACTCATTGCTATATAGTAAACCCCACCGAGTTTATAATTCGTATCAAAGGACTGATGAAGAATCAGTTGCTAAAGCCGCAATTCGGCTAGATCTACAGATTGTGCCACACCCTGGACAACTCACAGCCAATTGAGCAGTCAGGATTGTCCCAAGAACACTAGACACAAGAGACCTTTTATAATGTAATTTTGTTCGTCAACTCACAACCAGGCAACATTACTCATTCTGTTCAACAATGGTGGTTTAGTGAATTGTTCAAAGAGGATGACAAATGTCAGAATTCTACAGTTTTTCCATTCTTCCTGCTGATGCCTGAATTGTGTCTTATGCCTTTAATGGCTAAGTTGTTTGGCAGCTTATGAAAATGTAGTTCTGGATTTTTTTTACCTTGTTGGCAGTGTATCCCATCAGTCATATAGTGAATAGGTGAATGTGAGGCAATCCTGTACAGCTCTTTGAGTGGCCGGAAGGTTGGAAAAGACATAAATGCAGTCCATCAGTTATTTACCCCGCCACTCACCTTGGGCGGGGACTGCTGTTGTGTAGATGATCCGTGTTTGCCAGAAGCAGCTGGTGGAGGTTGCAGGTGGTGTGTGTTGACACCTGTGGCGAACAGGGGGCGCAGAGCACGAGGGATGAACTCGGGGGCAAGAGGGTTAAGGACATAGGTCTTCTTGAGCTCCAGGGCCTCCAGCTGAGCCTTGATCTGCCCGAAAGTGATGCCATGTAGGCTAGCATTGCAATGGCAGATGGAGATGAAATGTTCCCAGAACTTCCTGGTAAAACAATGGGGAAAGAGACATTGATTATCAAAAACCTGGGCAGTTTCTCAATACCAAGTACGGCAAGTACTGACTCGCACTCTAGGCAGTTCAGCTCAGTTAGGCAGTTAAGCTCAGTTAGGAAGTCAGGACGAAGGATGCTGAATCTGCATTTTGATGACAGCTCAACTCAAAAGTCTACTCTGCAATTTCACCTTTATCTTGACTGTAACTGAAAATTTGAATAAACATAGCCGACTACAAATTGCCAGCATTTTGTTTAACCCTCCTGTTTCAAACGCACAATCTTCAAATGCCAAAAGGCGCCATCTGATTGTGTCGTTCTCTTTATTGTCAGTGCTGTGTAAATTTATTTCTAAATTAATTCTTTATGTATTTATTTGTTGTTGTGCCATTTAACCCTCCCGTTGTCCTCGGGTTTCTAATGTACACCTTGTTTTGCCAGCAGTGCATATCATGTCTGTGAAAGCTGTATAATTAGAATTAGCGCCTTCTATCTGCCACAAAGAGGTACTGCGTTGGGTCATTTTAACCTGGAGGAAAACATGAGGATTAAAAATATAATTGAGAAATTAGTTATATTAATGCATTAAGTGATGAGGTTTCATACTAATATTGCTAAATTCATACCAATATTGCTAAATTCATACCAATATTGCTAAATTATTTCAAAAGCGCCTTGATTATGGATTGATAAACATTAGACATACGTCTTAGTCTTCCTTATTGCCAGATCTCATATCTACATAATATTGTCTTAGAAGTTTAAACATTCTGTGTTCACATTCAATTGAGTATTTTATCATTCAACAATCAGTGACATGATTAACTCAATAAAAATCCACTCACATAACACATAACTGTAAAAGATTACATACAAATAATTCACATTTTAGAATAGTTTGAATAAGTAGTGAAAACACAAACAAATTGAATACACAACAACAATGGAACAGTAAAACATTTCTATATAAAAATAACATTTAGGTGTTGGTCATGTTCTACTGACTTGCCTGTGGAGCCTCCTACAAAGTTACTGAAGACATTTTTGCCACTAGCTACAGTTTGCAGGACCATCCACAATGTCATGGAGGAAATTATGACAATTCTACAGAGCTATTAATTTCCCAACTTTGGGGCCAGCTTTGGTTGCCTTGCTGGCCATGAGGCATTCCGCTGAGGTGCCATAGATGGGTGCCACATCTATGGCATGAGGATCTTTCCTCCTGCAGAGCCACAGAAAAAGTTCTATAGAAAACCTCCCCTCAGTGATACTGCAGGGCATCTGTGATGCAAAGGGCACACTTCTGCATGTGCAAATTGGCACTACAGGGTCTGTATATTATGTGGTTGTCCTAAGAAGGTTGCCCATGTAACAATATGCCCAGTATGCCCAGTATGAGGATTATGATACCTGCTAGAGGGCTGCATTGGGATGCCGTAGGACACAATGAATCTCACAGGTGTGGGCTTTAATTTTGCGGGCAGGAGTGGATGGTCAAACATACTGTGGAGTGGTATTAGGATAACAGTGCTCTAAATGCCTACTGACTGTAGCAAGTACACACACACTTTATGTGAATTTGATTAACAGCCCAAGTTGAAGCTCTGTACAACAGCACATCTCAGGGATCGTGAAAACGCACTGCAGCTCAATTTTCTTGAAGGCCCTGGATATCTGGTCTGTTTGTCCGCAAAAGTGATTGGTGACTGCTGCAGCATTCATAACATGTTCATAACAGGTGACATCCTGGTAAACGATGAAGGGCCCTGGCACAGATGACAGCGAGGATGCCTAGCTATCTGCCACTGAGAAACTTCCTGCATGTCTAGGGTGCCGCTGACCTTTCAAAACAATCAATAAGATAACAGCAGTGAAATTATTGTCTGTCTGGGTTAACATGACTATGTCTAGGCAGTAAATCTCTCCAGATGTAGGTAGCAGCAGTCACACTACCTGCCTCTACCACTTGCCTGTGTTTGGGTCCCTAAGCTCCTGTAAATACAGTAGGGTATTAATTAGGGGGGGTGTAAGATGGTCTACTGGTCTGGGTGTTTGACTCCCAGCCGGAAGGTTGTGGGTTCAAGCCCTGGAGTTGCTGGATTACCTG
>JAODUG010037605.1:0-18366 GCA_027564795.1 Aphredoderus sayanus
ACACAAATCATACACAATCAGATGGCGCCGCCGTGTGGCTAAAAACTATATTACGAGTACATTACGAGGGTTAAACAGAGATGATTTCATCATGTCATGTAATAATCCTCCTGACCGTGAGGTGTGTTCATGCTGCGAGGATGAACTGTATACAAAAGCAATCTATAACGCAGAACTGATGACACTTAGTGAGGGTTATTCATTGAGTATTCAAACGCTTTGTGAGTTTGAGAGGATTATTGTTTAAAGAAATGACTGAATAAAAGTTGCGGCTGTGGATATGCCCTTCATAGACTGTACATTCTGACAAGTGTAATTCTGTTGTCTTAGAAGATGAACATCAGCACAATCACATAGGCCTCTATACATTATTACAGACGCACAGAATATCACAAAAAAAACAATGTTTACAATGTAGCCATTACACACCTTCAATATTTCATAATGCGTAGACGCCGGTAATGCGACTTTTCTGATGTAACAAACATTAAACCTGAGACTGATTTCAACTTGTAAGACAAAACGAAATGAAACAGAGACCGCACGTTTAAAAGCTAGCCTCTTTATTGTCCTGTTTTTGAGTACCTGTGGGGTAAACTCGCTGGAAAACATAAGACGCTTACCTATTTTCCTTACTTCCGTATACTTAGACTACCTGAGTTTCAGGTAGGCTCCACTTCCGCCTGACACACACCATGACACAAAGTTAAAATAGTCTGACTGGCTATGCGCCATTTAAGTAGTCTCTACTCACCTCGGAATAGTTAAAAGTGCAATGTGATATATCCCCAAGTGTATTAGAAGCCTCGTTGCGATGTTTTGGTTCAGACTCAGCAGAGTTTCGGTGGAAGAGCTGGTCTGCCGTAGTACCAGATGCACGGCGCGATACAAATTCTCAGGGAGAAAAGGGAAAAGTAAATGCCTGTAGTCTACGGTGTTACTTCTTCACCACAACTCTCCTTTTTACAGTGTTTCTCCATCTTCCGTGGAAATTCCCAGTCCGTAACAAAAGCGGCACATTCACTTCACATTGTAACGCTATTCCTTTTTTTTTTTCTTTTTTTTTGTTTCCAAGCTTGCCAGTCTGCAGCAGTTGCTGTTACGCGGCGGTAGTTTGTGTTGAGCAATGGTTGACTTCGGCACCTGAAATACTGGATTAGTGATGTTTTCAGAGCTGCGAGGTCAAACCCCGCCTCTTCACCACTGTATTTACTGCAGTCCCCTGTAGTCAAGCTACTGTAGCGCACTGCCATACCACGGCACACGGACGATCACTAAACAGTATTGGTCAATCTCATTCAGGAGTTTGTAGTAGATTCCTCCGATGGAAAACATACAATATGTAAACTGACAAATACTTGGTTTTTACATGCACGTGGTACCTTAGAAATATGGTGACAATGAGCATTTACCACTGCTTAATTAGCAAACTGTGTGATATAAGACTTATTATACCACATTGTGCACCCCTGATCCTGTTACATAAACAATGCAATACACTCAATTAAAGCTTACACCCAAAGTCACGTTTTTTATCAGTCCTGAGCTGAGCATCTTGAATACATTATAAATAATAATCATTCATATTTTCCTAAAGGCTGTCCATATTTGTATTATTAATTTGTTATTTTATAAGAAAATATTTATGCTTTATTTATAACAAAAGTATTATTTATAATTGGATAATAATGTTTGTTTGTTAAAACTAATTATTTCCATAAATTGTATTCTAGAAATATATTTGCCCCCATGATACACATATTGTAAGGAGCATATTCTTTTGAGTTGTGGGTCAATCTGTGCTCAGACTTTAGTTTCCGCTGTCCATTTCGCTGAGTGCCTGTAATATTGTGACTTCCATTTGTGCCATATGGAAAATGAACATGTACACTATTTTTAATAAGCACTCCTGCTGATTTGCAAAACTAAGCAGAACCTTTCAGCCATCTGCTTCCTCAAAAGTGTGTCAATGTCCAGAAAAGGACAAAGTACCATGCACTCTCACTTTATTGCCAATCAGTGCATCTTTTTCCTGACCTATTGAACTAACCGCTGTAAGGTTGTGTAGATTTTCTTTACAATAGGCCCACAACCAGGTGTGTAATCCAGCATGTGATAATGGTTTTCAGCCCTGGCCAAGGGCCCAACAAGCTTTGTATTGGCAGATTAACACAGGGTTTTAAAGATATTGTGCACAGTCTGAGTGTCAGAGGAAATCGGAATCAGTGATGAGGAGTGTGCAGTGAGAGGGGTCACAGTATATCGGAGCGGTTCACACTTTCCCCAGGAAGTACTTGAAAAGGCCCATCGACAGCACAATCACCTTGCTGCTCCTACACAATTCCTCAGGGGAATTATAATGCTTCCTTTAAAAGAATGTCTGAGGGGGTTCTTTTCTTTCTTTTCAAAACTTTCATTATTAATTTTAGAGGCACGAAAACCACTACAAAAAAATTATAATTGTTTTAAGTAAGACAAAAAAAAGTTAAAGCAATTCAAACAAAAAAATGTAATTTTAAAATGTAATTTGATAGATTTTGAGAGCTACAGGAAAATACATTACTATGACTCCATGAAATATGTGAAAAAAAAATTTTTTTGTGAGTGGGTACCTCACATTAACCAAGGGCTACTCGTTTGTGCCATTTCAGCTTTGCTATGCAGCACTGCCAAATGTCCAAACATTTTAGTAGCATTGCAGAGAGTGTATTTATAAGTCAGTATGCGTCATTCGCATGCAGTCTGGAGGACTTCAAGAGAACAGTGCCTAAGTGTTTCCCTATAATCTCTTGACACATATTGTTGAAATCCTCTGTTGATATCTCTCTGTTTTCTAAGTACATGTACATTTCAATTGGATTCCCTATAGACATGGGCATACAACACACTATGTTGTAATATGAGATACAATTGTTCTTGATCATGAACAACTACAGAAATAATATTGTGGTGAAAGACATTTTAATTTCAAATTAAATAGTGCAAATTTGCCAGCTCTGCAAGAAGACGTTGCACACAGTAAATGGACCGCTGAGGGTTGGTGTCATTGGCCTGGCCTCTCACCTTGAGAAATACTTAATAAACAGCAAGATACTAACCACATGCTCAGACGATGCTGTGTCATCTTCCTGCTCACATGTAAACTTTGTTGAACAAGTTAAATTCAGCAAGACACAGCAAATCTTTTAAATGTTACATATACTTAAAAAAATACATTGTCTCATGCTTATAACCTAGACAAAAATGTGGATATGTAGGTGGAGGCTTGGACCCAATCCACTCTGACACAATTACACTCGTTTTTGACTGGTGAATTGATTTATTATTTATACTGATTTGTTCACTACACAGCCAGAGGGCATTCACCCCAAATGTTGTGTGAAATTTCAAGGACACAATGGGATATTTTTAGCATCTGCCGTTGGTTATGTGCAACCTATAGGTACTCTATTATTGGTATAGAACTTGCCAAAGTGTCCATCCCTAACAAAAGTATGAGGAAATGCTTTCACAGTGGTCCCGTAATACAAGTTAATGAATAATATTTTTTGACTGCACTGCATTGAACTGCATGTTAGAAAATACAGCTTAATCACAAAGCAGTATATTTTTATATAATGTACTGTATGTAGTATTTAATACTTCTCTGACAGGACATATAGGAACATGCAGAATACATTGATTCTGTCTTTTCATATATAGTCCTTCAAAATGTATACAATAATTTCCTGTTATGCATGCATGCATACAGAACAGTAGCTATTTTCTAGTTTTGCCAACAAAATAAATTGTTGATTATGTGGTTGTGATGCTGACATGTTCTTTGTGAAATGCTTTAACGAAAGGAAACATCTTCTACGAATACCACTTCTAGTATTGCTACTGATTTATGAATAATACTGTAAGAGACTATACACAAGAATTTTGTTTGGGGTGAAACAACACCTTTGAAATGACCCAAGCTGTATTTAAGCATATATTTTCAAACCATATAAGAGATGTTCACACTACTATTCTGTGAAATTATTATTCAGTTTTTTTTGAAGAACTTAAAACGTTAATTCAAATACTTTGTGAAACATTGTGAGTTTGTGATTGCTTTTATATTTTCTATTTTTATAATATAGAATTATGTCATCTATCATCTTGATGACTATGTATTGCTTAGTCAGCATGATATCACAGCCTTACTGTTAGTCATAATACATTGAGGGTGCAAGGAAGCTATTCACTTCAGCCACGAGAAACAAAACAATTACTGTAAAGAATGCGATGCTATAACTTTCAATTTTTCAACTGCTCAACAGAAACATAATAGATCCTTGTTGCAGATGAGAAAGGGGGGTAGCAATAAGCACATGCTGTATTTTTCATTAATGTTGAAGTTCAGCCAAACATCAGACATGATATATTTTGTTGCTGTGTTTGCCGTATCCATGGTAGCGGAGGTACCTGGGTCGAGCATGGCTGCTTGTTAAGGAGAGTAAAAACCTTGGTCATCAAGTGCAGTACATACAATACATATCGTACCTTATTCTGTTCATATACAGTAGCCCTACTGTATCAAGTATGGCTACTGTGGGAAACATCACTACCCCTAATTGATTGCCATGTTACTGACATGCGTGCCTAAGTTTTGTAACCTATCACGTTTCTTTTAACAATTCTAACTCACCCGTCTCGAACATTGACGTTAAAATATTGTAATTTAGTCATCCAGTGAGAGAGGGTGAATCTACTCTATATACAGTGTATACTGTATGGCTCGACCAGTCAGTACCATAGGCTACTTACAGTACATGAGCCCCCCCCTTGGGTAAAGGTCACTGTCTGGATTATTGTGAGTACACAGCTTTAATTAGTCTCCAGGGTAATGGCATCAAAACAGGAACACGGTGACTGTTGTTCACCCCAGCTAGCTACAAAGTGCTTGTTTGTAAAATAATATAACCTTTGTTGAATATCTTTTAATGTTATTAGCCCATACTGTACCACCCTGTAAAATGTATTTTGATCCACATACAAAAACATGCGAAATCATTTCCAGAGCATATAGCCCCTTCAAATATACTGTTAGGCCAACAGTAAACTCATTGTGAAGCATTCAGCCTATAACGGTACTGTATGTTGTCATGTATCTCACCAGGGGAATATGTGCCCTATCACCTTTTACCCCCACCTCACCTGTAAACCTACACCAGCCCACACAACACTACATTTGCAGTCGTACACATTAGAGCCACCTAAGCAGGCTCTGCGCTTCCCTGTGAGAATGTCCAACCTGGCATGAATGAGACAGAACAGAAAGAAACTGATAGACGGTATAGTATAGCAGCACACATTAAATATTGGATTTATTTTATATATATATATATATATATATATATATATATATATATATTCTTTTTTGATAGACAGTTGGTGATCGACAGTTTCATGTAATAATGTGATAAGTTCACATGTTCTAATGTGATAAGACATGTTCACGTGATTGTTTGGCTTTTTATTCTGGACGACGAGCATTTTAGGTTAGTTGTATAATAGTGTGTGTTGAAAATAACTTGTTTTGGTTTGAAACTCTGGTAGCACTTGGCATCCCATACAGAACTCCTAGGCTCACGCCCTTATCTACCCCTCCCCCTGCCACCCGAGTGCTCCTTTAATGTAAAGATAACACTGTACACTGTAATTCTGCAAAACTACTGTAATGTAATATAGAAGTATGCAAACACAATCACCTATCACCTCAGAGTCCTTGCCTTTATATTTATTTATTTAACCTGCTTAAGGGAATCCTAAGGGGATATTGGCCGGGTGTGTGTCTCAACCTTTTAGCGATTGTTTGTGTCAGCAGCATACGGTGGCTGTTTTGCTGCTGTGTGCGCAGATGCAAACCCAGGCGGCCCTAAGCTCTTTAATATGACACTAAATGCAGCAGCAGCAATGTTACTGCAGACGAACAGACTGGAGTCAAACCTTTCAATTTAAAACTAAGCCATTGTTTCTAATAAACTGTACATAGCTATGTACCTGTTTTGCCATATAAACAATATTTAAGAATGATTCCTGCAGTGGCAAGCCATTTTTTGTTTGAACTCTGAAAACAGTTTTGTACAGGTTTGATTAGCATCATGGCTAACTGCCTACTATGGGTGGTGATAAGAGGCTCCATTACATCTGACATACCACTGAAAGATTTAACCAAAACAAAAAAACGTTTTGTAAAAATAAAATTTCAACACAACTTATATGTTTAATTGTCATATAATATTCAACAGGATAGTCATGGGGAAACAGTTAAAATATATTGTCTCCATGAGACATTATATTTCAGTTGCACACTTCACATGGTAACTTCATCAACAGTGTGTGTAGAAGAGGCATTAAACATACATGACCAAATGACTGAATCCCTTATAATTCTAGGTTTCCTTGCCCCCTAATACCATCATATTATCTTGCATTTTGATAATGGCTACATTCCAGTTCAAAGAGAGTTCATACCCAACCTTGATTAACAGTATTAACTGTTATTCTTAGCAGTGCTCAAACTGTCGAATGCTAGGTGGTGTGCTGAACACACCGTTCTCCTCAAGAGACCGATGACAAGAGTTCAATAAGACTGCAAACGGCTCCGGGAACATTGCATTCCGAAGACAGAGGCCAGGAATACCAAATCTAGGCTTAGCTGATCAGAGAAATATGACAAACATTTCCTGTTTCATTTTCAGGCAAATAAAAAAGAAATGAAATGAAAATATTTCTTTCTCAGGCTAAGACTGACTTGGCTTCCTGCACCAAAAAAACATCATACACAGGACTGACCTGGGATTGTTTGGTCATAGAAATCAAACTTCAAATTCTTATCATCATATTCTCTTCTTTTATATATTCTTTTGAAAAGTAGTTCACTTGAGGCTTAGCTTTGTCAAACTTCAAGGTAGGCATTTCTACATGGCATACTTAATGCCAATGTATGGGTGTGGGTAAAAATCCATATTATGCTGTATGTTTAGCTTGGGACGTCCCATTACAATATTAAGAAATTTAAAAATACAATTAAAATAATATTTGTACTTTAAAATATTGTCACATTAAGCTATTATGTCCTAATTACGATTCAATAAGTAATAGACTTATGGTCACAAAACAATGTCTAATTGATTTTTTATGTGAAAGTTAATAATTCAAAATCCAATAAACAGTTTTGGCATGACTTGTATTGCTTGACTAACAATTCACTCTCATAAGAAAATATGAAACAATTGACTGTTGCATTCTTTATAACAACATCCGATAGCAGCTGACCTGGAAAACCCAACCAACCACCACAGTAAATTTAAATAAAATGCCAAATTCAAAGTACGTACAACACATTGTTAAAATATTTGGCAGGCAAACAGAGTAGACCTGCCATCAGTTTGCTTTCCTATGTCTTCAATATACCCATAGTCATTCTGACTGTCATTTTACAGTCAAAATGTCAGACCAATACTAAAATGATGTATAATTGTGTGCCTGTCCTGTGGGTACAGTAGCATGTCAGTATGCATACTTATCCGCTTTCTGCTAAACGTGGCATAAAAACTTATAGTTGCTGACATTTACTAAAAGGCTCATAATGTTGTTATTTTTTCATGAATACAGTATGTAAAATCTAAATATCAAACATAACTCACAAAAGAAGTTTTGGAGTTACAGTATAAACTTCTGTGCCCAAAACCACATACAATCCATTTCAATCAGTCGCTTGTTGTTATCTTAAAAGTGAATTAACGCAGTGATAAACATCAGGTAGTGTTGGAGTGACAAAAGAGACAGACCAGGTGTGTGGGCGGAACTCATCAACCAGCTCCCCCCATCAATCCCGTGGCGTTATTCCGGTGACCCAGCCTTAGCAGGGAGGTGACAGACACATCAGTCAAACCCACTCACATCACTGAGGCAGATTTGATTTGTCGGGGCTTGACAACGTAACCTTGAAGCGTGGAGCTGTGGCCCACATGGCTGTTCGACCTCTCATAAGATAAGGGATGGGCTTGCATGTTATTTGTTACTGGGTACTGTAGTCAGCCAGGTACATACTGTATCATTCAGTGAAATGAACCTTCAAGATTAAGCTAAGACTCTTATAATGAGGTTATTCAACTGTTTGAGAGAATATTATATACACATATGGGTCAATATCCAAAGAGAAAGTGTTTACAGTATATAAAGTAGTTTTATTTGTGGTAACAGGATATAAATTCAGATGTGATTCAAATCCAAATACAAACTCTCCAAAATACAGTCTGTGAATGTCAAATAGTGTTTCCTCACGTTGAATATCTGTGCCATTTTATTTGGCTTGTGAATGAGTTGCATAACCAAACTTAATTGAAGGAAAATTGTTATAAAAATCAATCCATATTGAATTCTGCATATTGTAGTTGTGACGCCAATAGATACACAGCACAAACACTTCTCAGTGACAACATTACCACCACTCGTAGCATTAGAGATCGAGGAGACACTTTCTCTCACAACACCCTACTCTCAGCTCACCCATCCTACAAGAACCTCCAGTTTAGCATCCATTGCATATCTGTACACATTCCTTGGGGGGTGGGGGGTGGGGTGAGGGTTTGGGTGGGGGAGGGTTCAAAGGTCATCTGACTCAGGGATGGCCACGGGTTCCAGAGAAACCGTTGGGAGGACGGGGGTTCCAGTAGACACCCACCCCAGAGCGGTTCTGTTGAAGGTGGGGCGCCTGGCTGAAGTGTCCCCCTGAAGCTCGGAGTAATCTGGGAGGGGCTCCAATTCAAGGGCTTTCATGGAGACTGGTCTCGGGGCACCCGAAAAGCCACCGAACGGCGTCGCCACCCTGGAAGTGGTGCAGTGACAACATTAGCGGTAGCTTTCACATGCTAACAAGAAGGACTGATGTGGCACTTTAACAGCTTCATTAAATTAGCCTGAAGCTTAGACTTTAACCTAGAGATATACCAACAGCTATGGTATGTGATGGGCATGTTTATGATACACTGTGTTTCAGATGAAGGACTTGTTATGCCCACTTATGTTTATGGGGGAGGGTTGTATATCCTGTATGCATAATAGATTTAATGAAGAATGTGCATAATATGGTGTGCCAATAAACACTAGAGTGTATGCATTAATTTAATGAATTGATGTCTGTTAAAATATTAGCATGAAGGTTGTCAGGTAGTGTACTGTAAGATTAACAGTAGTCTCACAGAGCCAGCCTTTAGTTACGATAAGTCTGGGACACAGTGCTGGCTAACTGCGTCAATATCCACCTGACATCCGCCCGACATGCAGGCGATAAACTACATAAATCAAAGGCCAAGTTGGACATAAAAAAAAGTTAAATTAGTAATGTAAGCCCTGGACTAGCGTCGCACCGGAATGACAGATACAGACTTGAAAGTGACAAAGCTAACAGTCAATGAACATCCTTACTTCCGGAAAGTTCTGTCAAGCTTACAGGGGTATATGTATCAGATGCTCAGCACAAGGTTGCTTATGTGATGTATTGCTAATGGGCCGAAGAGGCTGAGACTATAGATTACAGTGACACTGTCTATTGTTTAGAAATATGTTCATATTTGTAATTCGTGAAAACTCTTCATTAGTGAGGTAATTAAGTTTTGTAATATTGATATATCTGAATAATAGTATAATGTGTGTGTATATTGACTTTATTCCCTCTTTAACAATATTTCATTAATTTTGTACATTACTTACCTATTGAAGCTCTTATACTCTGGTAGCGTTGTTTGGGGCTCAGGCTGTGGCATGCAGATGAGAAGGGTTTCTTTTAAGTCAGGGTCACTGAAGATAGCCTGCTCCCAAGGGGAGTGGTAGGACTTGGGTACGGCCGTACTGTTGAACTTCTCTGGAGGGATGTCCTTCAACGGACCTCCATACCCTACGGAAACAGTTAAACACGCCGACTAAAGATTTGGATTTTACTCGTGGATTTTACATGTGGTAATGAAGGGCATTAATCTTCAGACCTTTCCTTCAGCTGCTGGTCATGTGTACTGAAAAACATATTCTATTAAAGGGACAGTGCCTTGAATTAGCCTGGTGGGTTAAACCCTGCATTACAGAAACGTTGCAGTTTTGGTTTGAAAATCAGTAAACAAATATGTATTGATTTACAGAAGCAAACAATATTCCTGTTTTGTGGGTGGGCGTGTGTGTGTGTGTGTGTGTGTGTGTGTGTGTGTGTGTGTGTGCGTTTGTTGACTGGACCCATCCAAAAGTGTACTCATTGAAAATGAGTGCTTCAATCCGGCAAGCAGCGGCTTTACATAAAGCCAGGCGTTGTGTCACGTCCTAACCTCTCACAATGAACAATCCCCCTTCCTGAGTTTATGTTTCGGCCTCTAGAAGGAAGCAGGAGAGACCAAACAGAGAGCCTGGCCATGTTTAGTGTTGCAGGAATCTGTTACAAAATGTTTCTTTTTTTGCCAGCACATTTTTGTGGGTGTACATTTTGGCTGACTAGATGTTTTCTTAGGTGTGTGTGTGTATGTGTTGTTGGGGAGCTGACTGTCCAAAAACAGGACAATCCCAGCCCTGTACATGAAGGCCAGCTGATGAAAGGATGATCTAAAAGAACACAGAAGGCTAGAGGCTTTTTCTTCTTCTAAAATGCAATGTTCAAAGTCTCTCAGAACAACTATGTTAACATTGATTTACTGAATACTGTATACTGTCTACATTCCTTTGGACATCATAAAATGACAAAATTACTCTGAATTTGCTGAGATACAGAACTGGCCTACAAATTAGGACTATAATAGAATTAGCATGGTATTCTTTAAATTAGTTTTGAATATTAAATGTATTGATGTTAAAATATCAAGATGGGCATATCATATACAGTGGCATAACCAATTTTATTTTTCCACCAGTTTCAATAGAGGTTTAGTGTATTTTATAACTTATAGCCACACTACTTTTCCTTTTCCACCAATTTGAGTAGTTAGGGGATTTCCTGTATGTTGTAACTTACAGAGTACAAATTAGCTACAGTACATGTGCTGGACAGTTTAATGGTACAAGCACTTATGCTGTAGAGCATGTCTGTGCTATATCAAGAGCTATGACCCTGGTGATATCCAATACTTTGCAAACTGATTTCTGCTGCAGCTGGAATTACTACAGCCTCAGAGGAGGTACAGAGTCTGGTTGTAAGGTCCACAAATAACGCTGCATTCTGCATCCATGTGCTCATCCTCAAATCAAGCGTATCATGGCGGTTTGTTGGTGGCAGCACCGGCAAACAGGAAACCCGTGTGAAAACTTCCTCTGCGCCCAGCCGGGCAGTTTTAAAGCGATAGTTGTAGCAGATTGAAGGAGGTGGATAATAGGAGAGAATGTCAAAAAGGATGAGGAGAGGGGACAAGGGAGGAAGTTAGTGTAATACAGACACGCGAAATGAAACAAAAACGAAAAGCACTCTGTCGGGCAAAGTGAAATATCATTTGAAGTTAACCCACATACAACAATAATCAAAGTGAACACATAGCACAAACAAAACACTGGCGCCCTTATCAGAGGGGTGAGGCTGAAGTCCACCTCGGAGACCACAACACCTGCTACTCCTGCACACAACACTCACATGGTTCATAGGGGACCTACAGTACAATACAGTTGAACTCAACCATTGCTGCTAAGATACATCGTTTTATTTATTTAGCACCACAGGATTGTTCGGTTCAGCCACGGTCACACAGTTCATCTCAGGTCAGCTGTGGCCAGCACCAGCTGCATTTGCAACTTTGTTTTGTCACCTACCAGGGGCAATGGTGTCGGGGTTGGGCATAGATCGTGTATCTGGCGTGTTCGGTGGTGTTTTAGGAGGCTGGTCCATGCCTAGGCTGTTTTCTTCACACTGACAGTCTGCACCGAGTCCATTCTCAGGGACCATTCCATTCTAAAAGGGAAATCAGTGGTGTATTAGATAAAATGTACTCGCCCTGCGGAAGTAATGCATTTTTTGCATGTAATGTCATCATATCACACATTTCTTGTCTTCATAAAACAAGAAGCACACATATCCAAATATGTCTTCCATTGTCCTTGACTGGAATGTAATGCGCTGCAGCCATAGCAAGCAGATTTCCTCCTGCAAAATATATTTTTCATGATTTACTCCATCACTTCCTCAGGAAATGTTAACAACTTCAAAGTAATTATTTCCTGACCAGCCCCCCACTGCAACACACACTGCACACATACAGACACACAAACCACAGCTTTCCCAAGCATTAAAAATGCAGGAAAAGTGCCATAGTGGCAGCAACAGTAACGTGAAAGTAGTAATATCGAAATACATTTAGAGAACAGTCATAAAGGGACAAGAACAACACAGCATAGAGGAAGGAATTAATAGCGCTAATGAATATTGGAAAATACAGTTAGACTTGGTTGCATTACGCCAAGTTGAGCGCTATATAAATAATGGCACGTGTGGACAGGGCTAGGCTGAGATAAGCGCTTCTGGAGAGAGAGAAATGATGACTTGGCACACTGCCCAACCAAACACAAAAGCACATTATTAAGCCTCTTATGACCGGGTATGAAACTTTCGCACCTATTGTGCCCATGCTGGTCCTTGAACGGCAAATGACACATAAAGTACTTCATCTATTTACACACTTTTTTAAGGTGTAGAGTTTCAAACTTGGCTCTAAAACGCAAAAACCTTGAGAAAAACAGAAGGCAAATCAACGATCCAGAATGTATTGTGTGGTTGAAAATAGTGTTGAAGAATGCTGTTGTTTTGGTTGGAAACTTCAAATGTATCTTCCCCACCTAAACGTGAGCACTGAACAGCTAGCAGTGGTCTCTATTCCTCCCCTTCCTCAACTCAGACATTTTCTTGAACTGTTTTAATTCAACATAAAAAATTTGCTGGGTTCAGAAATGTTGCCATTCTGGGGGCCATATTACACAATTAATTGGCTTTAACAAAAGGAGATGGAGAGTGATATGTCCACTGCCACCCGTTTAGTGTATAGCAATGCTTTATCTTTCATCTTACATTAGTATGGCTGTTCGCTTCATTCTGGATGCTCTCGAAAGTATATTTTTCTGAGCGTCTCTGGCGCATTTTGAAGAGGCGAGACCCCCGGTTGGAGGCAAAAGACAGTTCTTCTAACATGATGTCCTTCGGTACGCTCACCTTCTTCCCGAGGTCCATTTCAACATCTAAACACATGCACAAACATTACATGCATATTCCACATACTGTATAGTATACTGTATACATTATATAGAAGAAAAAACAGAAACAGAAATACTGTCTATTTGTGTGAACCTTTCTAGTATTTCTAGCATGTAGGTTTATTTCGCATAGCAGCAAAATTAACATAAACGTTTTATCCAAACACCTATGTATATGCACCTAATTACATTTGAACAGATACTCCATCACTGCGAGAGAAAAACACAAACCACTTGAGTACATGGATTGCTGATTTGGTACTACTGCCAACATGATAAACGACAAATAATCTTTGCTTGTCGTTCCACTTGTGTCCAGCACCATTTTTGTGGTTAGCACCTCAAGATAGCTAATGCATGCTGATCATGGAGATGTCACAGGTCTATATCTAAAAGGGATTTGCCAAAATATCTTTCAGCTGTCAGTATCCTTCAGACCCTCCCCATCCCTAAAGAGTGCAGTTGTCCTCGCCCTGGAATAGCTTGTTCAACAGACAACGACAACGGGATTAGTTACTTTGGCCAATAAAACTTCTCATTTGCGTATTTATAGAAAGGGTCATGCTGGTTGGCAACTGGTGGCTTGGTGAGCCGATACCTCCTGTACTGTATGGCTTAGTGTGCCAGCCTCATACTGTTTTAATGAGGACATCTGAGCTCACCTGGGACTTGGGCGTATCTGTAGGCCTAGAGGCCTGTAAGCAAATGCTGTGATATATGGTATATGTTATGGCACTGAGAGTCAGCAGTTGATTGTGACAAGAGGCTGGAACAAACAAACAAACAAGAGAGGCGACAAAAACAAAGAAAGAAGGGAAGAATGTACCTTCTGGGCCATAGACCTCCCTACAGATCGCTTCAGCCTGCATCTTCCTCTCCTTCGTTGTCATGGTAGAGAACTGTGACATAACTGCCCCTAGAGAAGGGGAAAGAAGAGGGTAGTTGCTAGATACACAAGAGCTGAACATTTGATTGGTTCCTCTGTTGGGGCTCGGCATGGAACTGTTTATCTTGTTAGGGTAAATATGTTGAGGATATAGTCTGATTGGCACTGCAGCTGACAATACAAGCTGTCTGAACTACAGTATAATGATATAAACAGAAAACAGCATGTTGGCTATTGATTGAACACCATTAAGATTTATAACAGCTCTCAGGCACCCATCGAAACAGGTACAATTTATTGGGATGGGGGGAGAAGGGCAAAGTTAGCAAACCCCTTTAAATAACCTTGGACTGCTAAACGGCAAGCGCATGCTCTTCAGACATGGCAGCCCACTATGTCAGGGGAGCTGGAATCGATAGGTTTGAAATTACCCCAAGTGTGCTGAAAGGACATCATGATGTCATGTCAAGCAGGTGAGACAGTTGATGAAAGAGGGCAGGAGAAAGTTCACACCAAGGTGGACACATTTACCAGTGTCAACAAACACACCGCATACAGTATGAAAACCCATACTAAGCAAATATTATTCCGACACTGTACTTTAACTTTAACCACATTGCTGAAATGACAATTTAACTGTTCTGTTCTTGTGATTTCATGAGATGCTAGCACAGTATATCCTTATCTGTTACGTGTTCAGCTTTTGAGCTTGAGCTTCTGAGTCAGGCTCTCTTATCGCCAGACTGTCAATTGCAACATCAGAAAAACTGGGAAGTGTGAATCATAAAACAAGAATAATTGAATGTATATGAGCTTTTCAATCAAAAGTCAAGATTTATTTTAAAATGAATTCATTAAATAATTAATTTAGTGTCAAATTAAGATGTATGGTTGACAGTAGAAGTACATCAAGGTAAAAACGTGGTTAGAATACGTTTTAAAGTACTGTCGATATCACATACCGTTGTTAATTCCACAACAAACCTAGCTCACAAAGTGTCTCTTCACCAATCGCTTACCTGTCCACAAAGGTCCCCAAAGGGTGTCCCAACTTGTGCCTGTTTCTTTGTGGTTAGGAAATAGGGAAGGTAAGAGGCAGGAGAGTCAGTCAGACTTTGAATGGGTGCCCTGGCTCTTGCAGAGTGGGACTGTTTTGGGGAGGGAGGTGAGTCAGGGAGAGGGGTTGTGGTGTAGAAAACGTGAGGGTGGAGGTCAGCTTCTAGTCTGATCTGACAGTATGGGTGACATTATGGCGGGTGTCACTTTGTCTGTTGTCAATGGTATTCAGTTCACAAGTGACAAGTGGCTAAATTTAGAGCATTGCTACTGCCCCCTTTGCCACCCGTCCATCCCTCTCTCTCTCTCTCACTCTAACTCTGTCTCTCTCTCCCCCACCAGTGACTAATGTTTATACAGTAGTTAAAGTTGGCTCATGTGTTATATGACTCCTGCTGTACCCAGTGGGGCTCACGTCACTTATATTAACTGTTTCAAACCACAGTGAAATTATAGGCCGATAAAACGCTGTGGCCCATTTGAAACACACATCTGTGTGTTTAGTGAGTTTGAAATAAAAAAAATGAATGAAAAAATTTAAATCAGCACATCTGCTATAAAAGCATCTTACTCCCCAAACAATAAAGCAGTCATGTTTTATTCAGCATTGCAAATTGATTTATTGCCTTTCTTGAAGAAGAATTTCACCACATTCAAGTTTTTGGCATAAAGAACGTCATATTGTCACCTTTCACAAAAGTAAGCCAATTTCCCCCACTTTAAACTTCCACATTCGCATTTAAGTACATAAACATCATCTTGACAGTTTGTTGATACAATTATAATTTGTTAAGGTGTGTGTTTGTGTGTGGGGGGGGAGGGGGGCATTTCTCTCTTAGTCACTTTATTATTATTTATTTCTAGCTCAGCTACAGTAAACCCACTGTTATTATGTAACAGGCTGTCTCCATGGGAACAAGTATCCCCCCCCCCCCTCCCTCTTCAATGGATATGAGCATATGACTCCTGAGGACAGAGCGTCACAGACAGGGCTTTATAGAATGCTACAATGAGCCACCAAACTGCCGCCAGGAGAATATTTCATGCTTGCAATAAAGATAAGAGTGGAAACAGAGGTTTACAGAGTGTTCCAGCAGTCCCCACTCCTACTATTAAATTGTTTTTAATGTCTTAAAATGTTCTGTCACTCAAAATAGTATGAACTGAAATTTGACATTCAATACATGGAAAGTATTATTTTTATGTAATGTTAGAATGCATAGCGAACCAAAATGCATTCGTATGAAATGTCCGTACGATCTTGTGAAATTATGTGCAGATTACTAATCTAGTTATAACTGGTGACAATGACCATAACTCTGCATAGCATGACTCCAATAATATGCGAGATGGACACAAAATTACATATTAGCACTTGATCTGCATGCATGCATATTCAGAACACATAACCTTAATGATCATTATTAGGCTGTGTTCTATATCATTAGCTTATGTAATACCAAGGCATTATCTAGCAAAGTTTTAGCCTTTAAATTTTACCTCTCTCAATCTTCAGTCAGTCAATTGCCACATGCTAATTCACTAAATAAAAAGCCACTATGTAGAATAATGAATTAATCTCTCTAAGTGGCCTTGCATAACAAAATGTTCACCCAGTGTGCTGAGTTATAAATTTCGCCTTTCCCCAAGTTTTAAGTCTAGTCCTCATTTATGCTTTCATGTTGATAGGGGAAGGATTTCATGATCACAGATGATGTTGTCCCAACATCATCAGAAGACCTACCCAACCATACGTTTTAATGGACTGAAAAATGTGCACAGCCATGGCAAAAACCAGCATGCGGACTATATCCATGGAAAAATGTCACACCTTAATGAAAATCAAACCCACACACTGCCACATCAAACTGTCAACTGCAACATGCACATCGCTAATCTGTTTTAGCATCCTAAATCAAATGTCAAAATGATGTATATAACTCCTATTTATCAAACGAATCCACATTGCATTCGTTCCATATGATCTGTGCGAAGTGTTCTGCATGAGTCACAGACTAACATAAACTAGAGGCAATAAGCTACAACTCTACTATAGGTTCAGATTTTTACTTATAGCTTTATCATATTGTATTCACTTCCACTTCTTTCATTCTCTACCCAGTAGGCTACATTCTTTAGACTGTTTATCTTATTTCAAGCACTCCGTTTCAGCGTTAGGACTGGTTTCAACCAGAAGGAGCAAAGTCAAGGAGTGTCTTTAATGTGAAACTTCCTTTATGCAATATCTAAAACTACACCAAATACCAGAATGTCCTTAAGTTTAAACATAAACCTACTTTATTTTATCTGTATGCAATACTGTGTCCTCATACGGATCTCTAGGAAGCAAAAGCTAAACCGGTATTTTGATACGAATGAATTAAAAGTGTCTTATTAATCTCTGTTTTCTCATATTTCAACCCAGTTCCCAGTCAGTCACGTCGAATGCGCTACATTCTATTGCTTCCAATTCCAGGTGGTGGCGTTGCTGGTGAGTGCGGCCTTGTAGGCGGACCTTCCCCAGGGCCGCCTGCACTCAGAGGTGGCTACTGGTGCCACCAGCGGCCGGAGGCTCGCCTCTGTCACGGACCTGCTCGGAAGCTGCCAGGCCCTCGGCAGGGTCCTGCACACAGCGGGACCCGCGGGGGCCGAGGCGGTGCTCCTGGTCGGAGACACGAACGACGGCATAGAGGGTCGTCTCAGACTCGGGCTTTGGTTCCAAGTCTTCCGGGGGGGCTGGTGCAGGGACACCCTCGCCGTCCATTCAGCCGGTGGCTCTGGAAGCATTTTCCGCTGCGCTGCCAGACGCACGTTGGTGGCGATAGACTGCTGGAGGTTCTGGAAGGCAAAGGCCTCGTCCACCAGTCCCAGGGGGTGGCGGGAGGCAGCCTCCCAGGGCGTTGGGGGTTTGTGGCCCTGCTCCAACCAGGACATCTGTGGAGCTGGAGGCTTAGGGGAGGAGGAGGCAGACGCTGACTTGTGACCCAGACACAGCGCCCTGGCAGGAGGGGATAGGGAGAAGCTCCTGCCAGATGCCTGCAAAGAAAGATTGAAACTCTCTTTAGGTTCATTGTGTTCATGTCTGACATATTTTTTATATAAAACAAAAAAACACAAATGAAACAAAACAGCCTGGATGGGAGAACTTCTTCCAACACAAACTTGTAAAAACACCAGCCCCG
>JAODUG010037605.1:26799-39808 GCA_027564795.1 Aphredoderus sayanus
CGGCGGCGGCGAGGCGATCCGCGTCCGCTTCTCTCCCCGTGACGGCCCCCTCGATGCCGCGGGCGCTCCCCAGGGAGCTGCAGCCCCGGTCCCCCAGGGTCTGCTGCGAGAGAGACACCTGGAGCTCCACCAGGGCACCGGGAGAGAAGTCCCACCGCAGGCCCTCGTCCCCGGTCTCCTCCCCAGGCGGGGCTGCCCGCGGCTGGGGGCGCAGGAGCCGGGGGCCCTTGCGGAGCTCCGTGTCGCTCTCCGCCTCCCCGAAGTAGGCCTCGTCCTGCCTGGGGCTGCGGCGGTTAGGGGATAGGATGCGAAGCGTGGTGCTCTCCCGGGCTTCGCCAGAGGTGGCGCTCTCGCCGCAGCACCCGGGGCTGATGGAGCAGTGTCTTTTAGACGAGACGGGGAGAAGAGAACAAGTGAGCCTGTGACTGACCTAATCTCATCATTATTCAGTACTAGAGATTATTCAGCTGGGGCTGTGCAGACATCTATAGGACGTCTGGTGTACTACATGGGGTTAAAGTCAGTTTCATGGTGGATTATTGAAGTAATTATGTGAATAGAAGACATTTATTTGAAGCTGTAGATGTTTATTAGCTGTTAACTATATACTTTTATCACACAGTATGGAACTATGTCCATGCACGCTTATTTTCACAACAGGAAATGTGTTTGAGCATGACACTTGGCTTAGTGTAGCCTATTAATCGCCTCAAGTTAAATTATTTTGTTATTTTAAGCTTTCGGGAAGGGTTGAAACACTATGATAATACGTATAGTGCCAATTTATTTTGTTGAACAAAACGAAACAAACAAAAGATTTTCCATTTTGTCATTTGAGGATTCTGATTAACAGAAGCTATATGAAGTTAGGTCTGTCTTGTCTCATCAAAGTAATAAAGGATATTCAATCTTCATCCATCAATTTAAAACACTTGACCTCAGGAGCACTGAAGTGAAACGCAATTACATTTCAATTGAGTGCAATATAATTTCAAGGTCACCAAAGAACTGCCACACAGAATTTAATTATCTGTGGATGTAATTATTGAACTGGACTCAATTAGACATCAGTGACTAATGCTTTTCATGAAAGGGTAATTTCCAAAAATGTTTTAGTCAGCCACAATCATAGGGTTTCAGGTATGTGAGACTAGAAAAAGCATATTCGGACACACTACAGATCATGTGCACCCACGCAGGTGTTTTGAGTTTATGTAAGACAGTCTGGATGTACACAGCCCTTCTTGACTGACACCTCCTTGTCTCTCCTATGGCAGTTTGCAGTACCAGTAAGGGCAGTAAGGAATGGCCTGACAGCTCCTCAATCAGACCAACAAATCTACAACAGCTGGTTGGATGCTGGTCAAGCTAGCTGGCATGTCAACCTGACTGACCCACATTTCTCTACTAAACCAGACATGCACCAGTACAGCACATGGACATGTGATTCACTGACCTAAGCAAAATGTCAGCTCATAAAACGTCAAGCTATCTATATGCTAATACACCAGTTCTGAAATTCTATTGCCTGTTGTGGACAACAATGTTGGACCTTGTATTCATGAGTGTTGGTGCCATCACAGACAAACACTATGCAAATCAGATCTGTTTTCCATCTCTAGCAATCCTTTTGTCTGTTAGCAAACATGAGTGCCAAGTTATTGGCTTGACTACAAATGCATCTGTGGTGTAATAATATAATACAGAGGAAGAGGAAGAGGAATCTATATTTGATTGACTCAGGGTTTCTTAACGCTTTAAAGAGTAGAATAAGTTGCAGTCTGACAAGTCTAAGCTAATGGAAAAGCGCTAAAATCTGGATTTTTTCTTTTCTTTAAAAAAGTGGTACATTTACATATTTTGTGATGAAAATTGGACCTCATTCAGGTTGTCAAGTGTCAGCAGGGACATTGTGTAATTTGATGTGTCACTAAGGGCTTGTGTTCTGTGACATCAGAATACAGCGGGTAGAGGCGGATAAGTATAAAACTAACTCTTCCATCCTATTGAAATCATGTCACACTAACCCCATTGAGACAAGAAGGCCAAAAATAATAAGGCAGTTGGTACAACAGTTAAAATGTTTCACTGCTTATCCTGACATTGCAGACATGACTCAGCAGGGCTGAAATGTACAGCAAACAAAGCTATAGGAGGTGTTCCACAAACAAAATCCAACAAACCAAAACAAACAAAGCCAAAGAGCTGACCAAGATGATCACTGAACATAACAAGACAGCAGAAGCATGAGTTGTTTCTACACTTTTTTAAATGTATTTATATATGTCTTGTATTATGTTTACGGTGTGCTTCATTTATAGATGTACATAGATATACATTGATTGTATCGTGTAATTTATTCTGAACCTGACTTCTAAGGTTTGTTCTCTCATGTCCTAACATGTTCTAGGAATGACAATAAGAACAACCTTGAACCAAGAAAAATGTGATGCTCCAGCATAAGATGTGTGAAACAATGTTCATGAGCAGGACCTAAGTGAGTATGAACAGGTTGCCAGCAATGGACAAGGACACATAGCACTAAGTCATATGAACAAGGAAAATCTGATCCTAAAGCTTAAACATTATGAGCTGACATGTTGGACTAGAAAAACCCAGATTCTGAAAAACAAGCAGAATGAGGTAAAACATGGCACTGAAGCAGGTAGCCAATGAGCTGGCCCATACATCAAAATGAAACAGGAAATGGAGTTGGTTGAACCAGGACATGGGATTTGGCACAGGGAAGCCTGTCACTGGAGCCCACCACCAACCAGGTGGCTGTGATAAACCTGGAGCTGACTCATGACAGCTAGTTGAAGCATGAAAACCAAGCGAGTTTGAAGCATAGAAGGCCAACTAGCTGAGCCAGGAAACCCTGATGCTGAAATACAAAATCAACCAGTTGCAGCAGGAGATCCCGCTCCTGAAGCAACAGAGCAGAGAAGGCAGGTATGAAAATTATAATTTTGGCAAGAAAAAACATCTACTACTATATGTCACAAAACCAACAAGCTATCAGTGAAGGAACAAACCGACAAGCTGCCACAGAAGAACAAGCTCATCCAGGCAAGGTGGTAAGAAACCCAAGTCACACCCAGAGATGCAAGGAAATAGCCAGTCTCTGGATCGGATCTGCCATTGGCTCTGTCTGAGCCAGGGCACTGACCAAGTCACTGGTGACTATGCCCCAGACCTTTATTACAAACCCCAACACAGGACACTCTAGTCTAGAGAGAAAACAGAGACAATGATTATGACTGACAGTAGGGTCATTGGTGAGAGGAGTGCAACATTAGCGAGCTTCACCAGCCACAGCCAGCAGGCTAGGCTAAATATTATTATCAAGCCTTCACCAGTACTGTGTCAATACTGTAAATGTTGTTTGTGGAACTTTCCATTAACTTCATCCTGGGTCTCATTTGCCTCAGTGCTCTCTGACTGTGTTCTGTTCAGCATAGTGTGCCTGCCCGGGTTCCTTCAATTTGTTTCGTTTGGATTTTATTATAAATTGTGTTTTAAATGACATCTGAGAAATGTGTTTCATGTCTGTTGTAGGGCTCACCTCAACACAACTATTACAACTCATGAACTATTCTTACTTACATTGTACATCTACAGTACATACAGTCTACTGTATATCACTGTTAAAATAAGCGTAGTCTGCTGGTTACTGTTTTCACAGTCTATGTTTCCAATAATCAGTTTATACATTGCAAAATGTAGTTAGTGTTAACGCTTTCTTGGCATTACAATAAACTGCCAAATCTAAATTGATATGCGCCCAGTGAACATCAGTGATCATCACCGACTCCTACGTAAATGTGTGATGTGTTGCATTACCTTTTAAGAAGCAGCTGAAGGCAATCGGTGGAGGTGTGGATGAGAGCAAAGGCTTGTGGGAGGCTGAGATCTACACATGGCTCGCCGTTGAGCGACACAACCTCATCGCCGTCTCGCACCCCGGCCAGGAAGGCACGTCCACCCTCCTCCACCTGTGGGTACGGACCCCAAGAGCACAGAGAATCTGATTGGGTCAGATGGAATAGAACATAATAGAACAAATATATACCGCAACGGTATAGAAAACACATTTAATAGACTGGATTTTGTTGTGTGACCTGATTACCTGTTACCTGTTGCATACATTTGGCATAAGAGCTTGTGAAATAGTTCAGCATTTTTATTAAGACTGATGACATTTATGCATTTTATCAACTCACCAAATACGTGCCATATGAGTGTAAATCACACACAGTGTAGCTATACTGTAACACACGCTCACTGTGGTACCAAAACATTTGAAGCTAAATGTTAGTGACACTATAGAAAAACGTTTCTCTGTAGCTAAGGCACGGTTTACAATAATACAATGTGCCTAATGCCAAACCACACAGCTGCACATTATGATCGTAGGCCTACTCGGCCCTACTAAAGGCACCTATTTATACAACTAAACTAATTGCTTATGGTTTGGTTCTCTTGTAATGTGTTCCTAAGGCCAATAAAATGGTTCATTAATAAGAAGTCTTAGCAAGGAAAACACTGTATAAAATGTCTAGGGGATAAACTATTACCTCAGTGTCTCGACATTAGTGGACATTCTCACAGGGAATATGTCATGGTATGTTTTTCACCACTACTCCCTATTTTCTCACTGATGAGGAATACGTTTGTACTGTATCTGTTTAATTTTATAACGTGCTGTGGGCAATTGACTTTTTCATACAATATGTCTGCATATACCGTAACATTAAGCATTGTTACTAATAAACGACACTTTAATTTATATACTGATGTGGTTACAAAATAACTATTTCCGCTCTTATATTAGAATTAGTAGGCCTGTTTAGTTTTTAAGTTTAGTTTGGTTCTTACTCCAGTTGACCCATAGAAAATTGCCAAACACAGTAATTTAAAACGTACTGTAACATTGAATCAAATACAAACGGGCACAATGGTCTGTGATAATACCCTAAGCCTAAGGAAAGCCTTATCTCTGGAACTAGCATGTTAAGGCAGTAGGGAACACTGTGTCTAGAAGAACACTGTAAATTACAATCTCTACATCTTTGGGGATTCCAATATTAGCCAGTTACAGTACATTAATCGGGAGAGGCATTGCCATATCTGTACAAGTCATTTGTACAGATATAAATCCAACGTTTTTCGCAGAGAATAATTTAGACAACAGAGTTATCCAGATATGTTAGACTAGTAACTCTAAATTTTTTTATATATTTGGCTAAATTATGACACACACTAAAGCATCATTGCACTATTAAACATAGTCCCATATAGTATTCTTAGTTACATCTGATGACGCAGATACTTGTACCTGTATTTCCATGAATATGTGCACCTGCAGTGACACAGTTTTCACTCTAGATGGGGATGTTTAACCAATTTGAAAGCATAAAGGTCATAACACATCACATAACACCCAGCTTCACAGTAGAGGGGGACTATGTTTGAGAACAGGGCTCTTTCTTCTGTCACTTACAGTTGTGGAACACGTTTCTTTACAACTGAAACAATATTACTAAAACAAAATACCTAAGCTCCAAGTCAGTACAGAGTTCGGTACGTCAAACAAATATGCATCATTCTGGCAAGAAGCTAGCTATTAAAATAATGTTGCTGCACGAACACATTTTACAGGTTGCTTCAGTGACTGGTAACCTTTAGACAAAAGACACTCAGACAATATTTTAAGACCAGAGTGTATCCAAACAGGCCGTATAAGGCGTCCAGTGTGGCTGTGCATTTGGACTCACACCTCTATGATGAAGGTACTGTAGGCTGTCTGGACCACCACAGCAGTTACCCTCCAGAAAAGGAGGGGAATAATTTCTTGCCTTCTGAAGACAAAGATACACAGATAGCTGCCCGAGAATGACAGTTGTAAATACCGGCCGTCCTACCGTCCTTGTTAAGTGGATCAAGTAATTGTGCTACATTAGAAACAAACACAAGGTAGATGTACCTCAGACCAAGCTTGCAGTCAGACATAAAAACAGTGTGGACAAAAAAGGACAGACTTTTATTGCCATGTTACACTTGGCTCAGTGTTTAATAGGCTGAAATACAACACAAAACCACAGCATTGTATAATGCACTCACATAGCCCCCAGCAGTTCCTTTCCATTTGCAGCTTTAAACAATTATGATTTTCAATGCAGAAAACCTGTTCCAGGTGTATCACAGGTAGCGGTATCGCTATGTGGAATGGACAGCTACTGCCTGCACTGACTGTTCTGACCTCTGTGTTTTCAGCTAAACACAACCATGACCACAAACACTGGCTAATTGATTTAACCCGTTTAATCCTGTGGGAAATCGTTTGATTTTTCACATTATCAAACAGAGCAGAAGGGGAAAGACATAATCTGGGCATCAATGAAACAACTTTGTTACAGACTTGGAGAGCTGGAATACAAACTAGCAAAAGTGACAACAACACATTTGTTTACTCTGCATCTAGAGTACAACTAGTTACCTTTGTAACCTGCTAGTGCACCTATAGCAACTAACTACTACTACTACTACTACTACTAATAATAATAAGACTAATTGACCATGTTTTTTTATATGCATGTCTGGTTGTGTCATGCAGTTCTGCACAGTTTCTAGAATCACCTAAGAAGAAATCAGGTTAGTCTAGAAAAAAAAACTAGAAGCCTAATAATAATAAGAATACTAATAATAAGAATAATAAGAATAATAAAATAATTAAGTAAGTTATTACATTCCCTTGTAAAGCTACCAGCTTGGTTTCTATCAAATGTAACAGAAGCTTCAAATAACAAAATCTAATCAGACATTGTAATGCATTTACGCCTTTTTAAGGCATATTTGCCTTTTCAATGTCTAACTGAAAGCCCTTGCTTTTCATGACTTCCAGATGATCTGCTGCAGCATGGGGTCAAAGCCTGACGGCCAAAGACTGCAGCCTTCACTTCTAAGCCAAGTCACATGTACACTGCAGTTTGGATTTGGTTGATGTGATGCTCACGGCAAATGTTACTAACACTAAATATATGGTTGAAATTAGGAAAGCAAAAACATCAACGCTGAACACTTCTTTCAGGCATGAAGATTGAAAAGGTCCATGCCGTTAAGACAAATTTCATTTAAAGCAGGTTTTATTGTACCACTGCCTCACCCCACACAAAATAATCATGGCATAAATAAAAAATAATATTTCTAAATAATTACAAAATATGTTGCAATCAACTGCAATCAATTGTTATCAGTTAGAAATTAGAATACATGTAAAACATTATAAGCACAGGAAATAAAGATCCAGTTAAAGTATGTCTCCCAACAGTGTACATGTGAAGTTAATTTGAATGCTAATTACATGTTAAGTACATGTTAACACTGTATCACTCATACCACATGGGAAATAGAGTAGCATGCTAACCTTCAATGTTCAATGGACATGCTGTATGCTACACTGTATGGTTATTCAGCTCATACACTTTCACAATATCACCAATGTTTGCCAGCCTTTTGGAGGCTAATACATTAAACTCAAATATTCAGGGACTTCAGGTCGCTCTAAGAAAATGTCTGTTTAAAACCAAATACATATTTTGATCCTGTATTTGTTGTAATGATAATATTAATAATGATAAGCTTTTCAAATGTTACATTTATTTTTCACCAATTTGTTTGTGGAGGCTCCACTTTTACATGTAACTTCAGCCAGTAACTTTCAAAACTGAATTTCCTTAGCTTCATAACTAAAACTAAAATGGGTCCTTAGTGGCCACAAATAAATATCCCATTATGGGCAAAGCTCATTGATGTTTTTATCTCTGAAACACTTGACTATGCTTTGATGTCCCCAGAAAGTTTTGTACAGTAAGTTACTGTTGGAAGTTCAGTATACAACCTGAGAACTTCCACTATAGAAAACATATAATATTTAGAGCATTTGTGATATACATTGTAAGTGATCCATTTCAAAGACACCTGGTTTCACTCCACATAATGGCTGAAAATCTGTTTGTCATTCATGTCCAGTATTTCCATTTAACTTCATGTACGAACACTTTTAATCCTAACACAGCCTCTTAAGATACATGTTTAGGCCACAGCATTCATGGTAATTTTATAAATTTAGTTACAGTATAATATACTGTTTTAAATGTAAGTTTGTAAATTACGTAAATGAACTTGTTTTATCATATATGCTTACAACTATTTTAAACTTATGACAATAACTGATATGTCTGCATATGTTTCTGTAATTATGTGCTCATGTGTTTTCTGATTACATCTGCTGATATCAAGGCCATTCAATCTATACTCTAAAACCAAAACTGACAACACTTTTTTGATTTGACAAAATATTCCATCTTGATTAATATAAGATTGTTTGGCTTGGCATCACTCATGTGTACAGTTTTGCTGAAATCTTCACTGAATCTGAATCTGACTTTTGATATCAAATCGCAGTGCTCTGCGCCTCACACATACTGTACACACATGCACTCTCTCTCTTTCTCTCTCTCTCTCTCTCTCTCTCTCTCTCCCTCCCTCTATCTGTATCTTTCTTTCTCTCTGTCTCTCTCTCGGCCTTGACCATATAAGGGTCCCACAGAATCTTGCTCAAAAACATAGTCGACGCGCATAAAAATGTGGGGACAAGCACCATTCCAAATTAACTCCCTCTGCTTGCTCAATATTAAAATCAACCAATATCATATGAACATGCATATAGTATACATGCTATAGCGGACACAGCTGACACATTCCATTAAAAGCCTACACATCTTCTCTACACCTCTTCTCAATGCTGTAATATATTATAGTCTGAAAAGCATTATAGCCTATATGTTAGAAACATTCTAATAGAAAATAACATAGCATAATATGACTTGTGACAATCTCCAGGTCAGTTAGACAAATGGTTGGGTATGTTAATATAAACGTATATGTGGCTAAAAACAATGTTATTGTTGTGTTACCTGAAAAACTTCAAAAGGTTTGAAAGAGTCCCCTACTCCCTCACGCAGGCTAAATCCCCAGGGCTCGCCCCCTCGTAGCGTTACGCAGATGTAATCCCCGGTGCCCATGCTGCGCGTATAGCTCCTGAAACTTCCACTGCACAAGCATCAAGTTGTCAACCAGACCAAGAGAACTCTAGAAAGCTTGGACCAGCACACTGCTGTATAATCCCCCCATCATCTGCGAGTTTTTTTCTTCTGAGTCCAGCCCGCTATGTAACGTCACAGATTGTGGACCCGCCTGCATGCGCTGTGGTAGTTGGCTCGCCTGATGCGCACTTTTCTTTTCTTTTTTTTCTATTTTGTTTTCTAGGATTCAAAGATATTCATTCTGTTCGTGAATTGACTAAGTACGACTATGATATTCTGAAATGTTGTCTATACAAACTCTCTAATCACGTATATCAAGGAGGGACCATGGTATCCTACTGTGTATTCTTGGGTAACAATTCATTTGAAAGAATTTGTCAAATTCACCCGTTTCTTTTCATGTTTACATGTTTTAGCAATGCATGTTTCTAGTGTAATGGGCAGATTAAAATTAATTGTTGATTTAAATGATCTCGATCATTGGTGGTCATTTGGTGCCCTAATGGTTCATAATAAGATCGATGTGGTATGGTGTGATCGTGCCTTATCGATCGCAAAATGTGATCCCCTAGAACGGTTGTGTACATCAGATTTATATAACATGTTTTAACAATAGAAATAACAATATGACACACACGTAGCAGACTAAACAACACGGAAAACATCTCTGCAATCCAAAACTAAAAGGACGCATATTCCCTTAGCTGACGTGTGTGGTTCCCACACATTCGCGCATGCGCACTCCTCGCCGTGTTATACAGTGCGTAACCCAGCTACCGGTGCTATAGTGGAGTTTGACGTGGCACTCTGCTATCACTAGACGATTTACAGGGAAGAGGATTGCGCCGATTGTGCCCAGAATTAAGGTAACTTACACATTCAACAATAAACACAGACTATATAAATATTCAGTGCTGTCCTGCAGATATTTTATTGCCGATTCTAGGGCGTGAATGGTATCACATAATAGATCATGCATTTTTCTTCAAGGGAAACTATGTAGCAATTTCCGTATTTATTGTCCGTTTCTAAATCTCTCTAGGTTAGCAATGTAAATTAATGTTTCACACTGAGGAGACTAAGTATTCACATACGTTATATATATAATAAGGAAATGCAGCGATTATTATGAGCTTTTGAAGGAAACGATGCTCAGACTTCTGGCCGTCATAACGGGTCTTTGACGTGGCAATTCTGGGCAGAGACTGAGCAAATCCACCCAGCAGTTAGGCTACATGTGATTTTCCAGTTTAATCTCATTCAGTGGGCTACATGCATGTATTGACTATGATCAATATGTAGCCATTATTATGTCAATTCTTAATATAGAAGTTATAAGGAGTAGCCCACCTGCGCAGCTGTTAAACTTGAGCAAATGTATGCAGAGGGATACTGCCTGTATGGAACTATATGTTAGTTGATTATGATCCACAACTTAGTATATGTTGGTGTTGTGCTCCATTAAAGAAAATAGACATGGTTGAGTCACTTTAAGGCTTTGTTATCAATGAAAGGCCTGTGTTATCTTTCAAAGCAATACCAAAGGTCCCTTTACACGTGAGTGTGTTTCCTGTTGTCAAAATTCAGTAGATGTATCCATCTGTCTTCATGCCTTTGACTGTATGAAGATGTATTCCTCAAACCTACCAGGTTGTTAATGCTTGGACACACTGGCATGAGAAGAGTCATCCCAGCAAAATGAGTCAACAGGGTTATGTTGCAGCACCACCATACTCTCAGTCCCAGCCTGGGATGGGTGGCTACCAGGCCAGCTATGGGTCCGGGCCTACCCAGCCCATGTATGTACACTATGGGGGACAACAACAGTCGTTTGCTGCTCCTCCAACAGGTACATACTCTCTGGCTAGTCTTACGTCACACACACACACGCACACACACACACACGCACACACACACACACACACACAAGCACACCAAAGTTAGGACAACTCCAAACTTTGTCTTTCCCATGTATTCTTGCCAATTAAAAAGTATACGCTGCACTGAATGAATTCTTGGAATTCTTGGAATGGAATTTGATTAGATTTGTATCATTGGCACTATTATTGAATTGTCAAAAAAACTGCATAATGATAATCACAGTCATTATCAATTTACAGAAAACCTAAACAATTTGGCTTTGCTTATCATATACACTCTTGCACTGTTCTACAATGAGTTAGTTTTAAATCTATTCCCATCATCGCTGTTGTTCCTCAGTCAGAATTAATGAAGATGCTTCTAGTGATTAAATGTTCTCCTATTAACCACATACTGTCAGTATGCCCTGCTAGGCATTTGTGTGTAATGTGTTATTGCAACTCCTAATTCTACATGATGCAAAAATGCAAAAGAAAGCAAAAAGCATATTGCTTACAACATTGCTCCTCTCAGCTACAATGAAGTCTCCTGTTTCCTCGGCCCCGGGTATGCCTCCACCACCAGTGTCCAGTCATTACAGTCCACATGTCCAGCAGAATGGAGCTCACCCACAAAGGTACAGTAACAACCAGTCAGAAACACCCAATTAGCCATACAGTATCTAAAAACTGCCAAACGGAGTGTATCAATTTGCCAGTGTACATAATGAAAAATATACAGTATAGTAAGCACTTGTGCATTTTAGTTAGCTAACTTAACTCATGTTATGTTGTAAGAGTTAGGTCAACATGATAACAAAGTTAAGGGTGAAGTACTTTAAGTGAGGTTATAGAAAATGAAAAGCTATTGTCTTAACTATATTTTAAGCAATGTAGGCCTACTGTACACACATGTATCTTATACACCCTACAGAATGAGCTATTTTTACTATATATACACATACATACATACATACATACTGTAGGATTAGCATTGACACAGCTGAATCTATTCCGTCTTTATATGTAAACTAATTAAGTCAGTTTACAGCCATATAACCTGTTATCATAACCTGTTATCAAACAGAAACTGCTTTTTGAGCCTTTAGGTTAAATAAAGACATACTTTCTGACAGTGCTGAACCGTAACAGCTGTCTCAGTCTAATATAATGCATCTTGGTCGAAAGCTATTGTAGCCTTGGCAGCCTGAGACCATAGAATAACCATATGGCTGTGTGCCTTACAGGTACCCTGCACCTACAGCCACTTATGGGCAACCTCCTCAGTCGCCATACCATAACATGCCTTCTCAGGCCCCGCCTCCAGCACAGCAGCTAACCAACCAGATGAGTTCAATGAATTTAGGCACCTACGGTATGTTAAATCTAACCATAAGTTATTATACACGTCATTCTGTTTACACTGGGGTGCTAAAACATACAACATAGTCCATAGTCATAGCTGTCACTTCAACACATTTCCGGAAATATTTCTCAAAACTTTAAGCACAAATCCCACAACATTAGCTTATCCTCTGCAAACTATAAACACAAATGTCAGTAATTGACAGTTGATTAAGTCACCCTAACCAAAATTGATTATACCATTTCTCATTTGAATGCCATCACTACCACATCTGCGTAAGTTAATTGTGCAACTCCTTACATGCAAAGTTGTACAAATATCAACCAATAAATTATGTTTCACCTTATGCACCTTTTAATACTTCCTTATTTTAGTAACAATAACACTTTAAGTCCTTCCATCCATTTCTCCATTGGTAGCCCCTGGCCCGATGCAAAGCCCTGCTGCCCCAACCAGCCCCGTAGGACCACAGACATACCAGACGGCCCCTCATCCAGCTATGGGCCAGCCACAGATGCCTCCAGGCCCCCAGCACCCACAGATGTCTCCACCACAGTCACCTCCAGCAAGCATGGCAATGTCTGGGCCACCAATGTCTGGGCCTCAAATGTCTGGGCCACCAATGTCTGGGCATCAAATATCTGGGCCTCAAATGTCTGGGCCACCAATGTCTGGGC
>JAODUG010037606.1:0-17690 GCA_027564795.1 Aphredoderus sayanus
TTGTGGCAGATAGAAGGCGCTAAACCTAATTCTACAGCTTACACAGACATGTGCACTGCTGGCACAACAAGGTGTGTTTGAAACCCGAGGACAACAGGAGGGTTAAAAGGCATGAAAAAACAAACAAATGCATAAAGAAATAATTAACAAAATACACACAGCAATGACAATTAAAAAAACACACAATCATGCATCAGATGGCGCCCTCTGGTGGCATCCTTCCATATAATTAAGGACAACATGAGGGTTAAAGTGGCTTTGTATGAATGTCTAGCACTAGATGTTACACTGTGTACCAGCATCTCGAAACTAAAACCAATGCTTCTCGTGTGCCGCACACACACGCACTGACATGCACGCGCCACCGGCCCGGATATGAAGACAAAGAACAGGAGCTCACATGACATGGGGAGTGTGGTGTCATTCTCTGCTCACACACGTTCTCTACTAAATGTTTACATATGAAGTAGTTGTTTGCTGCTATGTTAATGCTTAGTTAATGCTTAGTTAATGCTTAAAACATCACATGGAGCACCTTTTTTTTTAAGTCTCAGTTAGCTGTGACCCGGTCGTCTTTGTTGTCTGCAGATCTGTGCCATGCGAGAGCAGGAGAGGGCGGTCAAGCAGAAGCTGGCCGACGCAGAAAAGTCCCGGAAGCAACTTCAGTGTGACCTGGCGGGCCGAGACAGAACCATCCAGCAGCTCAGGAAGGCACGTCTGCACACATGTCCTCTACGCCTGTCTGTATACCAGCATGTCAAGTTGATTAATGTAGCCTGTAGTCACGTGACGGGCCCACATGGAAACAAATGTCACCCCCTTCACCTGCTCCTACCCTGTGTACCCTAGCAACTGTCACCGTGAGCACACCCGTCCATGTACACTTGTACTTTTAATAGTTGTGAATGACATCTGGGTAGAACTAGAGGTCTTGATATTAAACAAAGGCAAGACTATATAGGTATAGTAAGCAACTGTAAGCTAATACACGTTTGTGATGAACATAACTATTTAAAGGTATTATAACAATTTATTTAAGTAAATAAACATGTTTACAGCCTGGTACAAACAGTTTTGTTCTCTATACCTAGTTACTGCCCTGACTTCTTCCATGTCTCTATTCCATTCTACTCGTTTAGGAACAGAACC
Source organism: Aphredoderus sayanus (assembly GCA_027564795.1). Lineage (NCBI taxonomy): Eukaryota > Metazoa > Chordata > Actinopteri > Percopsiformes > Aphredoderidae > Aphredoderus > Aphredoderus sayanus. The sequence continues at coordinate 1,150 of JAODUG010037606.1, forward strand.
TGGACACCAAGTCGGAGCAGACGCAACTTTACCAGAAGGTCTGCAAAGGTAAATGTGTGCACACGCATTTGTTTCTGTGCGTGCCATGTATGTCAGGTTCCATCTTAACCAGGGACTCTGAGGGACTACGGCTTGATTCTGCATGATGCCCAGTGAGTGTCCTTAACTTGGCACCTGTCTCCTTCCTGTCTCTTCCAGACTTGGAGGTCAAGGACTCCATTATGGATGGCATGCGCTTGGCACTGACCGAGCAAGAGGAGACGCAGGAGCAAATGGAGTTGGCCCTGCAGGAGAAGTCCGACCGCATCCAGGAGCTTGTAGGCGGTACGAAACCTCCCCCCCCCGCCTTCGGGCGCTTTGCTTTTTACAGAAGATGCCACAGTCTGATAGTGTTGTTCTCTTTACTGTCAGTTCTGTGTGTATTCATTTCTGTATTGATTATTTCTTTATGCGCCTTCTAACCCTCCTGTCCTCTGGTTTCAAACAAACACCTTGTTGTGCCAGCAGTGGACATCATACTGTATGTCTGTGTAAGCTGTAGAATTAGGATTGGCACCTTCTATCTGCCCCAAAAAAAGCTTTATTGCTTACAGTCGCAACCTATACCGTAAGCACTTGAGGTGAGGAATCTGTGGTTGGGTCAGTTTGACCCGGAGGACAACAGAAGGGAAGACGCAAATGGATTTGGAGAGGGAACCCTGCCACCTTTCCATCTCACTTTCTGTCCAATTCACTCCATTTTCAGAGATGGAGACGCTGAAAGGTGTTCTACAGGGCCAGGACACTGGGACAGTCACGCCCCCTCCTAGTCACAGCCAATCCGATGACCTCAAACTGGTCGAACAGGCTGCCAAGGTGCAAGAGAGCTTACAGGTAACTAGGCAGATGTTGGCCAATAACACGGCAGGTTATAATCCTCCTGTTTTCCTATGGGTCAAAATGATCCCCAGTGCCCTTACTTTTAAAATCCAGCAGGGGGCGCCAACCTACACATACTTGTGTACAGTGTGAGTATGTGTTGCTGGCTCCTATGCTACCAGAGCAGGCGTCCTGTTCTGTGTGGATGACGTGTTCACAGCGGGTGACCAGTGTTTGTGCTTGTTGGCCCAGCTGTCCAACGAGAAGCACCAGGCGGACCGCAGGAAGTGGCTGGAGGAGAAGGTGTCTCTGATTGGCCAGGCGAAGGAGGCGGAGAACAAGCGCAACCAGGAAATGAGGAAGTTCGCTGACGAGCGGGAACGGCATGCCAAGCTGCAGAGCCAGCTGGTGAAAACACGCACACACACACCTATAGAGGGCATGGTTTTACACACACACACACACACCTATAGAGGGCATGGTTTTACACACACACCTATAGAGGGTGGTGCATGGTTACATCCAGCAGACACTGCTAATAGACTGAACCATATCTTGTATCTATGTTGGTTTGTCCTGTTTTTTTTTTGTGTACTTTGCCTTTTTTCATTTTTTTGTCTGTGCTTAAATAACATATTAACCATAGTTTTAATATAGGTTAATTACATATGACACTTTAAAAGTGTTATTCCTAAAAACCATTTTAACCTTTTGTTGTCTGATGTCATTGTGGGGCCCTTATAATCTCTTAACTGTAAAGCACTTTGAGATGCAATTCCTGTGTGAAAGGTGCCATCTAAACACAGTGCATTATACTATAGCCTGCAGCGTGACAATGTATTGCTGTGCTGTATAAACAAGCATTAAAATAAAGTGTGTAAAACTCATCAAACCCCTCTCCCCCCTCCCCTCTCCCCCCAGGCCTCCCTGTCGGCCCAGCTGACGGAGAAGGAGCAGACCCTGCAGCAGTGGAAGCGGGAGCGAGACACGCTGGTGTCTGCCCTGGAGGTGCAGCTGAAGAAGCTGCTCTCCAGCAGCGCCGAGAAGGACCAGCTCATCAACCAGCTGCGCCGCACCGCCGCCCAGCCGCCACAAGAGGTCAGTGTAACACACGCAAACACACTGGAGGGAAACGAGCAGTGGGGGGGTTTCATGGTGGAGCGTGTGTGTGTGTGGGGGGGGGTGCATACTGCGTTCAGTACATTTTAAGGTTTGCCTTGCGGCTTGGGGGTGTTTTATTCATTCATTATTTATGAATGTATTATTCAGCAACGCTTGTAGGTTTGTTCCAGTCAACAAGCAGCTACCCAAGTAGAAATTACAAGTATGTAATTAAGCAGCTGTGTTATCCGAAGCAACTTGGAGGAGTATTAAAGGTGGAGTCAGCGATTGTAAGCAAATGCAGTGGTGGGTCATCTGCTTCCAGGAGCTGGTTTGAACAACAAGTGGTGTTTTATAGTCTTTCTGGGGGAAAGAAAACTACAACACCTCTCGCTGCAGTGCCTCAGGGTGTTCCCTCAGAAGACCCGCCCCACACGCATTGCCAAAGCTGGGATGGTGTTGTGTGGTGCGGTCTGCACCACTTTGTTTGTGTTCCCATTTACCCAGACGGATCTGTGTAGAAACACCAGATTATGTTTACCCGCGCACAGCTAGCGAGCTAACAATCGTTATCTCCGCCTTTTTATTTAACCCTCCCGCTGTCTTATGGGTCAAAATGACCCGGTGCACTCCCCAGTAGTGGGTGCCAACCACAACACGGACATATGATATTGCGCGGTTGGCTCCCTCTGGTAGTCTGCTGAAAATCTTTGGACAGCAGGAGGGTTAACCAATTTTATACAAAATAAAAGAATCCTTTGTGTTCTCAATAAGTTCTCGAGGTTTTCTTCTCTTCTTTTATCCCCCTTCTGCCGCTCGTTGGCCTCCACAGTAAGGAAGGGTTATGTAGACAAGTGAACACCTTGTAGCTGGTGGCCACTCGGAGCCTGGCCCTGAGAGCTCCTCAGCCGGGGATGGTGTTGAGGTCGAGGGCAGTGTAGCTGGCTGGAGGCTGGGCCTTGTGCCTATAGGCTCCATAACCACTGCAGAGTCATTGTACGCCTACAGACTGCTTTGTGCCTTCAAAGGCTGTGGTCTGGAAAAAAATTATTCTGTTCAGTGTACAGTTATTCTGTTTGCACTACACAAAATTGAAATGTAGTTTGACAGGAACTAGAAGGTTGAACTCTATGTACTGGAAGAGAGAATTGTGTTGCCAGGTTACATATTTGATATTCCATAAAGTATTGGAGAAATGTTAGGGTTCTACTGGCTTGCAAACATGGGTGGCAGAATTGTTTTTAGTGGGTGATTTATTAAATTTATTGTGGTGGTTGTTGTCTCCACTGTTTCAGTAATTATTCTAGTACTTTGAGTGTGATGTAGATATTTGTGATAATGCAAACGAAAAATAATCACCCACCCCTAATCCATTGCATTACATTTTTATATTCTTATAAAGTAGGACGTTGGCAAGCAAGAACAATGCTGTCCACTCAGTGTGTGTGTGCATGCGTGCGTGTGTGTGCGTGTTGCAGAGCCCAGCGTTGACAAAGCTGCAGTCTGCTCTGTCTGAGAGAGATGCTCAGATTCTCCGCCTGAAAGAACAGCTCAACGTCTCCACTTGTAAAAGCACTGAGTCCAGACACCAGCAGACAGCCAGCCAGGTCAGACAGATGCTTTCTGTTTAGCTATTTCCTGAATAGAAATGCATTATATATGTATTTAAATAATTACCAACTGTAACTTACTTATCTCAATATATTAGGGGTGCACCGATTTGTGAAATTCTGGGCCGATACTGATGTTTAAAATGGACAATTAGGCCGATTGGGATGGCCAATACCGATGTTGGTGAAATACTCTCTTATGGCCGACATATTCTTTTCCTTTTATTTGAAAATGAACCACATGTGTGCCAGGTACCCATTGCCCTCTTATGCCATGCCAGTCATGTCAAGTAGAGCAGTTAAATGTATTCAAACAAATGTTCTACTGACGCACATTTCTGCCCATATGTACTGTATGTGACACAACAGATGAACAGCATCCACTGCCATCGTTGAATGTCACTGTATTTGTCAACTAGGTCGAGATCAGCTGATACAGATCCAATATATCAGTTCATTACTGCGATATCATATTCTGTTGTATCTCAAACACATTTCTGTTCTGTGTTGGTCTTTCTTAGCACAAAATGCTTCACATGGGCGGGGAAAAATATAGATGTCCTTTTCTAATGTGAAAGAGGATCCAAAATAAAAAGATCTCTGGGTCTGTTCACCAAGAAACCCATACTTTTTAACCGTTGTTTGTGAGAGAGATTGAACTTCTGTCATTGTCAAAACACTTGGTTCAGTAAGGCTTTTATAATGAATGTTTTTGCTTTTGTACACAAAGCTGTAGCTAGCTGAAAACAGGTCAGAGATTCCGTGAACAGGAATACATTTGTCAAACCTCATGATAAAATAATTGTTTTATTAGTATATTGGAAAGTGACTATAAATCAGATCCAGGTGAATCTGCCTGTAACCTGTAACCTAAGGTCAGGACTGAGTTACCATTCTTTCCATGTCAACATTTGCTAGTTGCGTCTGTTATTATCTCCTTTTTTAAAATGATGTCCTTTTGTAAATAAATGTCTTGTGAATCTTATGCCGCAATGTGAAACAAAAAGAATATGGTTAGTTTGTTCAACTTTCTCATAGTTTTTACTTTAGTTGATGGTGTGGTTAACAGGCCACATATAGGTAAATAAGCAGTAATCATGGTTTGGGTCTCCACTCCAAAATCCTCACCATATCTTAGTTTTTCTTCTGTTAAATAATTGTATGTTATAAAAAGATCATGTGCACATTTTATTGAGAGGTGCTCTGCGTTTGATTTTAGGTGCTACCAGTGTTTATTTAAGTATACAAAAAGTATACAAGTATACTAACAATCGTTTTCCTCAGCCACAGACTCGAACTGAATTGAACCCTGCTGGCGTGGGTGAGAAACCCCAAGTGTCCACCAGTAACAGGAAGTCAGCAAGTCAGAGGACTACCAGGAGCTCACTCACTAGTCAGGTGATATATTGCAGGTCTGAAGTGTTTGATACAGCTGTATGTTGTAAAGCCAAACAACTCACAGAACGCAGGGAGTATTAAAGTTAAGTATTTGATTAGTTTCCTAAAACCAATAGCTTTATAAAATGAATTCAAAATTGAGAAACGTATTAGAGAACAACAAATAACTTTATTGCTATAAACTGATATGGTCAACTGGCACTCACTGAAAACTTTGTGGGGAGTCAGTTGGATTGATTTGATCTTGTAACCGTAGCTACCGGCTACTGACTCAGCAATCCAGAAATGAAAAATGAAATGATGTGGTTTCACCTCGGCCCACCAGTCTGTGTGTGAGCTGGCCTGCTGATGGGATGTTTCAAGAAGGCCTAACATAAGCACTTATTTACACTTGTAATCAGTGTATGGCATAATTACCCAGAGTAAAGCTTTAGGGAACAATTCCCCCATGCCCGTTTGCTTCGCCTAGGTGATGATGATAGGATGGTTGCCTGGGTTACTTACACGGCCTCTGTTAATGAGATTGGCCCACCCCTGTCATGTCGGGGGAGAAGCTTTTCAGACGAGTCGTACTTCTGACACTTCCATGGGCGGTGCATCTGAAAACATGCAAATACTGAGAACGCTTTGGGTGGGGACTCTAAATATTATCCCCTGCTCCATAAGGGAATCTGTGTGGGCCCGTACATGCTGTATATGCACAAAGTATTAAAACGTGTAATCTTGCAGTGTAAAATGCCAGCTGTTAAGCAAAAACAATGTGTGCCCATGAAATGTGGCGTTTTAAGAGTGTTTAGGGGGGGAAACTGCAGTGGCCAAACACCTAGATTAAATGCTTAAATGGTGCATTTCGAAGTTGGAACACGCAATCCTTTAGGTACTGAGCGATTTCTGTGCCCCGAACTGCATATCTCATGAGCCCCCACTGCCTCATCTCGAGGCTGCCCGAGCTCTCTGGGGAATGATGATAGCTCTGACTTGAACAACAACACATTTGCTTGTTGTATGTAGCAAAACAAAATAATCAAAATCACAAAATTCATCTGTTTGTGCAGTTGTGGTGATTGTCGTCTTTAAACATGCTGTGACTCCAGTCTACTCTTAAATCCAGTCAATCCACTGAAATGTGTGTTCCTGTTATTACAACTACAATTAACATAATTTAGAAGACATGTCACACCTGATTCACATGAATGGGTCGTTATCAGGCTTCTGCAGAGTTTGATAACAACCCATTCATGTGAATCAGGTGTGTTGGAGCAGGGAGACATCTAAAACATGCAGGGCAGTGGCCCTCCAGGACCAGGGTTGGGGAACCCTGTTGTAGGTGGTGAAAGCAATGCGGAAACAAAAATGCTGCTTCCTAAAGAGGTTTTAATATAGAATAGCATACATTTTATTGGCCTAGATTCGAGAGAGCTAAAAACGACACTAAAGGCTTTTTACGATTAGAAAATTATTTTTGTAAAGTGCCTGCTCTTTTCAGAACTGTTTCAGTGGACAGCTAACCCCATCTTCTTGCTAACAGCCACAGGTTGGAAAACTCAATCCAAAAACCTTCCATCTGGGAATTGAACTCTCAGGCCACTAGACAATGCTGCCTTGCTATTATACAATGCATGGCCAGACATTAATGGGTTGGAGGCATCTCTAGTTGCTGCAATTGGTTTAGGCTCACTGGCTCAGCAATCTTGCAGTACGTTGAAGGCAGCTGTGTGCCTGAATGTACTGAAAGGTTATCACATCAATAGGATAACCTTTCACTGCATTCAGGTTATACCATCAATGGATTATGTTCTCTCCTAATTGCTTGGGCATATTCCAGGGCCCCAATGCCAGGATTCATTGCTCTCAAATTGTGAAAGAGTAGTCGGGAGCATGAGGAATAATTTTACCACATGAATTGGCCACCACAGTCCTAACCTTGGCCCCATTGAAAGTCTTTGGGATGTGCTGCAGAAGACTTTACAGTGTGCGTCACCTCTCTCCCTGAAAATGAAAGGTGCACTCTATGGTATTATAAACGTAAATATAGCAATAGACAACTATTTTCTATTTCAAGACATAGTGGACTAACGGCAGAGTCAGAGCTCCACTGATAGCTGGGCTGCGTGCGTGCGTGTCGCCCGCAGAGCCTGCGTGCCATCTAGTGGCAGAACCGCGTCGGTACACCTCCGGGAGGTAAACCATTGCTGTGCTCCCCACAGGGCTCGTCCGGCTGCCCCTCCGTGCTGGAGTCCTCGGAGATCTCCACGGACCGCGGCAGGACCAGCCGCTTCCCCAAGCCCGAGCTGGAGATCTCCTTCAGCCCGCTGCGGCCCGACCGCATGGCCCTGCGGCGCCAGGGCCAGGAGGGCTCCGTCACCGTCAAGATCACCCGCTCCTCCCGCAAGAGGAAGAGCACCGAGATGGAGAAGGTAGGCGGGGAGGTGGGGGAGGGATTTGCAAAGGTGTTTTGCAGTGGGGAGGGGGGGTGCACATTGCTGGGCGGCCTTGATGCCACTCTTGGCCTCCAGCGATGCGACTTTGAATGCAGGCTGCCATTTCACCTATCCAGACGTAATTGCGTGTAAATAAAACTCTTTAAATACGCGGTCGGGATTCACAAATTGTAACTCTTCCTCCGTGACGTCCTCAGTGATGCCACGACACAGTCGGCAGGTTATTGAGCTTCGCTTTCACTGTTAAAAATGTCTGGCCGCAACATGAACTGGCCTGTTGGCCTGAGTGGCCAGTGCACATGTAGGGAATAGTCTACCCCTGGGGGGGTGTTGGGAAGGGGAAGGGGGCTGGGGGAAGTTGGCCTGGGCTCGGGCCCATCTCAGGAAGCGGAGCGTCCTCTCGACGAGGCTGTGCATGGGAGAAGGCTGGCCGATCGCGGTCCATTATGAGAAATAATTGAGCGTTGTGTTATTGAGCAGCTCCACAGCTGCAGCTTGTAGTGAACTGAGCACAGCTCTGTCACACGCATATCCTTTTTCCTTCCGTCAGTACAGCTTCCATCTGCAGCTGTATGCTTCTTTTCTTTCTTTATTATTATTTATAATTGATATGGGAAAAAGGCAGATTTGTTCTGTTGACAGCATCCCGTGCATGCGTCCTTGCGCACTGTGGAATTGTCCCCGAGGGGTTTGGCAGCGGCATAAGTTCTAATAAACAACTTGCTGCTACCAAGGGAACCTGGGAAAGAAGAAAATGACCGATGTGCAACATGGGACTCAATGATACACATTGTTTAATTTATAACGGGCTGTGCTCGTTTATTCCCCGCTCTCCTGCCTTTTAAATTTGAAAGCATCTGCTGCATGGAAAAATGTCACTCCGAAGAATCTTTATTTTTGTCCTTGGCTTGAAAATGTGTGCTGTGCTTTTACCCCATTAACCACACACACGGGCTTCTCTTGGCAGAGTCATGAAGTCTAGCTGGTTATGCTCGCAGCACGTATAACTTTTCCTGATGCCAAAAATCAGAAAACACTTTGGCACAAACAGACAGATGGGTCCAGTCACAGTGGACTTTTGTGTTCCTCTTATTTGTTGTGTAATCAGCTGTGTAACTGATTGTACTGTGGGTGTAAGCCAGCAGAGTCATGTGATGTACTGTAGAATGACAGATGTATCCCATGGTTTTCTCTCCCCATTCGCAATGAAGTGAGCTACCTGTGTGGTGGTGGTGGTTTCTGTTTTTTAATAGCTGTATTTTTCTTTATTGCTTCAATTTTAAATCTTTAACCTGTATTTGTGTGTTTTCCTGCATTTTAACCATCCTGTTGTCCTCGGGTTTCAAACACACACCTTGTTGTGCCAGCAGTGCACATCATATGTGTGTGTAAGCTGTAGAATTAGGTTTAGCGCATTCTATCTGCCACAAAGAGCTAGTGATTTGTGTCATTTTTACCCAGAGGACATTACGAGGGTTAAAACAAATCTTAATTTATATTCAATTCAAAGTTGACTGCTCCAACTGACTGCGTACCTCTTGCTCATGTACTATGTCAATTATGTACACTTAATTTTCGTTTTGTGAATAATACAAAATATGAGACATGCAATATGAGCCTGCATGTAAACATTGTCTGTCAGTCTTGACCCTTGACTATTATAGATGTTGAGGTCCAACAACAAAAGCTCAACCCAAACAAACACCCACCACCCCCTTCCCCCAACACACACCATGCTCTATGGATCCCCTGCCAGTACCTGACTTGAGGCTTGCGTGTTCATCTCCACTGCCAGATAATCTATATGCTAATTTGAAGATGATAATCAATGAGGTTCACGCATGGCTGGCCCCTATCAATATAATGAAAAACCAGAAAATGACCAAAATAACTATATTTCAAGAATGTCCAGACACTTGGGTGTCATGTTAATGTGTTGGCGCAGACCATGAGGATGCCATTATTTTGAAATTGCGAGGGTTTCTATTTCACTTGAATGAAAGCTTGTCTTCACTTGAATGAAAGTCATTGGCGGTTTGAATGCATCTACAAAATGACCCTGTTTATTTTCAATTGATGCAGTCCCTAGGCCCTATTAGTTTTTAACATTTATTAGATTTTTGTTTTAACTGCTAGCTGTCAGTTTTATCTTAATTTTCCCATTGTCACTTCATGTAATTTCTCCTTTGCTGATTTATGTCATTTGTTGTGTTTTTAGTGTAGTTGAGTGTTTTAGCTGCAGATTTTAAACTTTAGTGCAGGTTCCTCAAGATTGATTGCAGTAATTGCTGGGTAAGATACTACATTTTTGCAATTACCTTAATGTCGCTGGGTTGTTTAAGAGTACAGTGTATAAAACAAAACATAAGCAGGCACCAAATGTAAAGAAACTAGAATTTACCATACAAAAAGTATTATTAGGCTACTGGTAGTATTGCTGATAAATAAAAGCATTAAACGGATTTTAAAATTACAAAGTATCTTTGTTAAAATAGTCAGTTAAATATTCATAATTTAGACTAGTGTTTTTATTAAATACATTTTTAAAATGAAAACTGCATGAAATAAAAAATCTCATCTGTTGTTGAAGCCACTGCATTTCTTTAGGTTTGTGTCTGAATATTATTTGGTTGTGATTAGTCTAGCTTCCATTCTAAGCTTTATGCCTCTTACAAAATTCAGTATTCTAGCTGCGGGGGAGGGGGAAGGGGTAAAATCATTACCATCATCTTCATTAGAGGGCATCCCATCATCCAATCGGCACGCGGCTCAGCACAGGGATTTCGTAGGCACCCCGTTGGCTGTCGCTAGGATACCACATAATCAGGAGGCAGGCTAGGGCCTGGTTGGTGGAGTGGGGTGTTGATGTTGGGCCGGGGAGCTTGCTGCGTGTTGGGGGGTAGAAAAGAGGGGCTGGAGGCTCAGAAAGACCACAGAAACGCAGTCGCACGCGCTCAGTCAGTCACTCGCAGCCAGCCTGCCAGCCAGCCAGCCAGACAAAGAGGAGCAGCATCTAGCAGGAGGACAGTCTAGTCCCGGGGGATGGGGCATCATACCCCTGCATCGCGTTTGGGGATGAGGAGGAGGTATGTAGGATGACCTAGGTGGGGGGGCTTTGTCTCAGCAGAGAGACCCCACACCCCCCCCACACACGCACACACTCCCATGCATACACACACACACACACACACGTGCTGGTTTCTCCCTGTATCTTTTGGCTTATGGCCTTTTAAGCCCATTACTGTAGCGTCATTCCCTATCGATCTGTGCATTTGCCAAATGTGTTGTGGTATTTGTTTAATGTGTGTTGGTGTAGTTTGTCTAGACGTCGACTTTGAGGATGGAGGCTGATTGCAAGGATGAGGCTACTGCACTTTGCCGGTGTGCCTTTTAGCTCTGGAGAGACAGACAGTCTGTCTGATAGGCTCTTAACAGCTTTCATCACATGTTATGCAAATCATCCAGACACACATCTGTGTGTCTGGACACATGAGCACAAGATCAATATCAAATGCTTGAAATTGTTTTTGATACATTTATAGGAACATTTCAAAGCAATGTCACTGGTATTGTTTGGCTGTTTTATTTAGTGTCTTCTCCATTTAATGTTTTTGAGGGTTTGGAAGGTGTTTCGTCTCTAATGCAAGCAGAATGCATGTATATCAGTATTGAGAATGGGCTCTATCCATGTCTCTGATGGATGAATGACTCCTCTAAGGGACAGGGACATGGAAGTCATTAGCAGGGTATTCCCTCTCCTGTGTTTGAGCAGGCAATGAGAGTTTGGACTGGGCTTTTAAATGTGGGTCAAATATACCAGCAAGGTTTGGCAGTGACTGTGCATTGTTTACTATCAGCATGCTCCTCCAACCAGACTAGACACGTGATTATAGGAGGCATGCTTAGATTCTGGGAAATGTGGAATTTAGGATGTCAAAAGCCAACACTGTAAACACTATTACTGTAAACTGGTCTGTTTTTTTTTTCACAGAAAATACTTGAAATATTATTATATGACTATATTTTGTGCAAGACTAAATGTTTAATCAAAGCTCATCTATAGCATTTAGTCTTCTCTGACAGTGAAATGTGATTATAAAGTAGCCTATAATGAATGGATCCATTCATTATACATTATGTGGAAATATATTATGTTCAAGTGTAATTATCATCTTTTACATTGTTACCCCTGAACACTCCATATCCGGGTTCAGGATGTTTCTGTTCCTGAGATATATGCCAGTGTAACTTTGCTAGAAATAACACATGGTTTATGAACACCACAGACTGTTTGTGATTATCCCTTGGATCATTCAGAAATGAGCATAATGCTGCTTAATGAACTGAGAATAGACGACTGACATGGGTGAGGTAATGGCTTAGCTATTGTGGCTGCATTTTTGGTGTAATTGCTTCCATCACATTCTCGGTCTACTTAAACCCATCTACACCCCACTCGCTCAACCACCGCTATGATCCACTTTCCCCTCTTCCCTAAAAGCCTCTCGTCCTAACGTAATACCTTCACCGCTAACCCTGGGGCTAAACATTCCACCCTTCCCATTTTTAGCCTTTTCTTTTCAGCGCTGTTGCATCAGCTGTCAAGCTATTTGAACCTTCATCCCCAAAAGCACTGCCTCCACCATCCACATATAGCCTAACCATGCCCCCTTCCCCCACCCCACCAAATGCACACCAGCTTTCCCTATCACCGCTTCATGTGCTTGATGAGCTGTGAACCGCTCTGGAACTTTCTTTTCACACTTTTCAGAAGTTCCAGGAGTATCTGTATATCTTGCTTATGAACACTTTCCATCTGCTCATGTCAGGAATTGAATTAAGGAATATGTTATACATTGACACTTGATGTAATGTCAGTAACAGAGGAACATGTAGAGCCATTTTACCACTTGGCCTGCCTAAAATCATGCTGATAGTTTTGCCTAGTACCACTTGATGTAGGCATTTGAGACTACATCATGTGGTACAGTCCAACACACCTTGATTCTTCCAACGGTTTTCAAATGAGTTCCAAGACAAGCAAATCATAGAGGTGGAGCTTGCATGTTTTAAACTCTACTAATTACCATTATGGTCAGTTCTTTTTCAATTTAAATTTGTATTTATTTTAACTAATTTATTTGGGCTTGGTGTATTCACATGGTTTGACGTTCACAGCTCTGTAATGATACCAGCATCACAAATGCTATTATAAAGTCTCTACACAATGTTTTAAAACAAATATAAACCTGCATCCGTATTGGAAGTGAACCTATTACTATGACTGGAGTTGCTGGTTAACATGATATGTTGTTGTTAGGCTAGCTCCTAATAATATTAGTCAACACTAATATATTTTATTTTAACAGGAATTATTATGGACTGTTATGTGCTTCTCAAACCAGCAAGGCCATGCCTGCTGTTTATGTGGTATTTTTTTTTTATCAAAGCCAAACATTGGATACCTTTCTGAAATTCTTATTTGGTATTTGAACAGTCTTCTTCAATTGGATTTCACATCTCTGGTAGGAATTTAGATTTGTTAGCCTAATTCAAGCTCATGTTGAAGGCCACAGCCTTCAGAAGAATCCTGAACAAGCAGTGATTCTTTCCTGGGTGTTTTATTTTTTTATTTTTTAGGATACTTTTAGATGGGACACAATCATATAAACTATTGGTTTATAGATTACTTCAGTTAGATTATCCCCAAAATCTAAATTTGCACGTTGTGTAGCATGAAATAGCTGGACACTTAATTTATTTATGCAATGATTCTATACTTGTATTTTTTATTGTATCTATCCTGTTTCAAATTGGGCCTATACAAAATACAATTGAGACAATATGCATAGGCATAATGATGATGGTCACCATATAACTACATCGTCAATCTTGACTCTTTTCCATAATTAAGATAATGGTATTATATTTAAGTGTTTTTTGCCCAACTTTCATTTTTGAGAACACCGGTTTGCTAGTAAACTGTCTTAAACTCTACCATATGTTATGGCATTGCTGCCTTCCTCCTGTCCTTCCAGGCACAGGAGAGCCATTCAGAAGAGCCGAGGGTCAAAGGTTAGAAGAGCAGAGGGCACCATGGAGACAGAACCAGTGGCCCCTGCCTCTACAGCCAGCACTTCTGGGACCACCGTCACCTCCAATGCCAGCACTACAGCTGCCAGCACAAGCAGTAGTACCAGTACCAGTTCTAATACGACTACTGCTAATAGTAGTACTACTAGTGCCAGTAGCAGCACTGCTACAGCAAGACAGCCATTGCCTCAGATTTCAGTCTATAGCGGGATCCCAGGCCGACAAACTGTTCAAGTAAGTCATCATTATAGTATATTAAAAATAGTTGTGTGTGTGTTTGTGTGTGTGTGTGTGTGTGTGTGTGGCTATGAAAAGTTTGGTTTTCACCGTTTTTAAACACAGGCTCCTAAAATCAACGGATCCATATATTCCAACCACCTCACAACAGTTATAAATGAACAAACACATGGAGGTAGTGTAGTTTATTTTCTAATGGCAAGCACAAAGTTCTACTGCCCTCTGTTGGTACAAGTGCTGTTAGTTGTAGTTTGAATTCTCCGAAAACGCTTTGTGATTCATTGTTCAGTTGTATTCACCTTATTAATTAAACTTGTATCCACAATTTTTCACTAATATTAAGAGTCAAGTGTATACATATTCCCATGGTCTTATGGAAAGTGGAGGCTACATTATTTGTCCTTATCAGGGTTTTACTTCTTCCAGCATAGCCGTCCACGCTAATAATGTCATAACAGCGGGACCTTGGGATGTTAAATGCTTGTCCTTGTCCTCAGCCTGCTGACAATAAAGGTCGGCACTCAACCAGCCCACTCAATATGAAGCACTACTGGTCCTTTAGCCTCAATGACAGTTGAATGAGCGTATCTATCACATTCAGATAAACCACCCCCACCCTTTCCCTCCGCCCACCTTCTTCCTGGATGCTTCTATAATCCAAACTGACCACAGGTCAAACACTCGTTGCTTGGCAACCAAACTGAGGCCGTCACTCATCTACAGATGCAAAGGTGGATGAAGGCGTTCCCTCATGAATCAGATTAGTTCTGTTATGAGGTGTTATGTGGTTATTGTGCAAACCTAGTCATCTCGTAAATGCTACGTTTTATGAATAAAAATGTAGTTTTTTATCTAGTAGCATTCATCTCATTCAAATCAATATGGTGTCAGAATGCCTGATTACTGAAAGTGGTTCCTCTTAAATGACATATTCATATCCCTTAAGAAGGCGCTATACCTAATTCTACAGATTACATACACACATTATGTGCACTGCTGGCACAACAAGGTGAGTTTGAAACCCGAGGACAACAGGAGGGCTAAAAGGCACAAAAAACAACACAAATAAAGAAATATATAATAAAGAAATAAATACACAATGACAATAAAGAGTGATACAATCAGATGGCGCACTCTGGTGGTTCAATACAATATTGTAAAGGTGTCACGAAAGTTAAGCATATCAATGGAGGCAAAATGTTGAACTAGAAAAAATCACTACAACTATTTATTTATTTATTTTTATCTTGTCATTTAGTTGTAAGGCATAACCTCAGCAATAGTTGCTATCTTGTTTAAATGCTCTAGTTCAGCATTAAACTGATTAGGGAAAGAATACAGTATTGCCTGCACATCCATTGGCATGCAATAGAGAACTCCCCCATCCAGGTTTATAGCCCTAAGACTATGATGTGCTGCTGTGTTATTTAAGCAAGAATTTGTTTTCTCCCTTGGCTGCAGGTGTTCCAGCAGGCCTTACACAGGCAGCACAACACTGCCCAGTACCTGCAGCAGATGTACGCCGCTCAGCAGCAGCATCTCATGCTGCAGACGGCAGCCTTCCAGCAGCAGCACAACTTAAGCACTGCCCAGCTGCAGAGCCTGGCTGCTGTGCAGCAGGTCAGTCCACACAGCGGTAACAGTGGCCCGTGCCCCACCACTGTACATGCTCTTTGCATTTTTGAGAATCTGACCCAGGTTTTGAGTGTATTCTAGGCTCTTCTTTTCGCTAAGGCTTTCTACTGCAGGAATGGTGCCATTTCTAAACCAGCCTTTTAGTCCATTTTCTTTTTCTTTTTTCTTTTTTGAGGTTGAGCTTGTATTACTGAATATCGCTGATTGGTGAAATTCAACTGGATCTGCAAAACTTGTTTTTATAAAAATCTTAGAAACGCGCCATGAACCCTCATGTTGTCCTTGATTTGAAAACGCACTACCTTTAGTTTTGTGGTTGGCGCCCTCTGCTGGAATAAAAAAGTTAGTGCACTGGGTCATTTTGATCCATAGGAAAACAGGAGGGTTAAACAGTACGGTACAGGAAAAAGAATGTGCTGAAATAAAATAACTTATCTATAAAAAAAAAAAAGTCAAGCACAATTTTGCTAAATGTATGCATTCCAGCCAGGAACTGTATTAGGTCTAGTGTCTGAACGTTATAGGTTGCAGTGGAAAGTGGATTCTGTGTGTAGAGCGTATAGCTTCTAGTGCTTCTTATTGTAGCTTTATAATGTTTTAAAAATATAATTTTCAATAGGCGTCAACCTAAATCTGTAATTGAACCACCTTCAACTAATCAGAACAAATCTGTATGCTGATTACAAGAAGTGCAAGATCCTTACAGGCTAATTGTTCTACCTTTTAAACAAAACATTTTAAAGATGTATATTTTTTGTTCAACTTAAAGTTTCATGCCACTTGCCAATAGCAATAGCAAGTGGCAGGTGTGCAGGTTAACTTCCGGTTTGATAGGAAAAGCGTTTAAAGAGTAGAACAAGCATAAAACTCAATATTTCAACATTTTAAATGTCAAATTTACACTGACTCATTATCCGTGCACACTATTTAACAATCCGTGCGAATGCATTATATTATACAATATTTTTTCTACCATGTGACCCTGGGGGAGGGGGGGTAATGTACTCCGGGTCAGAATGACCCAAATCACTAGCTCTTTGTGGCAGGTAGAGGGCGCTAAACCTAATTTTACAGCTTACACACACATATGGTGTGCACTGCTGGCACAACAAGGTGTGTGTTTGAAACCCGAGGACAACAGGAGGGTTAAAAGGCACAGAAATCAACA
>JAODUG010037616.1:7195-17690 GCA_027564795.1 Aphredoderus sayanus
GCCCCCATCCACTGGCCCGCTCAGGGGGGAAATCTAGTGGAGAAAAGAAGAGTATGGGCTGTTATCAATATGCAGAAGATGATACACAGTATGAAAACAGACAGACAACAGTCAGGGCTTGACGTGTATTCTTAATCTTTAAACTGCCATTTAAATCTCCATTAAGAATAAGCAGGAAAACACCAGTATAAGTGTTCTTGAAGGCTCAGATATAATTGAGTTGGGACAAGATTCAGGTAGTTCACTTTTCGGTGTCTTTGCAGTGCCAGTTTGAGACTCTTTAGCCTTCTGTCCTCTTATACCGCACATGCAAATGAAGAGGATCCTGAGAGATCCCTTCAAATCCTACATGAGACAGACAGCGAGTGAGAGTGGGAGAGAGGAGAGGAGCGCTGAGAGCTAGATGAGTGGGGAGGCAATTTAGGAAATTGAGTGTCAAGAGGAGGGTGAGCGTGGAATGGGCGGGGGGAGAAAGAGAGAGAGAGAGCAAAGCCTCAACAAGGGAATTATTGCATGTTATTCCCTTTCATCTGTTTGACTGTGTATAATGCCTCATACTTCCTCAGTGCCACTTTTTCTCATTGTTCGCATGCATTCTCTCTTTGGTCATTCTTTGTTTTCGCTCTGTTACTTTCAGGAACCATTGACAGTTAAAAGAGTGTCATTATCACCAAAGAAATGTAGCTTTAGAGATTACCATCTCTTGCTCCCAGACAGAAGCAATCTACCATCAACTTTCCACTGTAGCGTAGCTAGCTTAGCTACAGAGCAGGGCCCCAGTAAGGTTCACTGTGACCCCCTCTCTGTGCAATGGCTCCAGTATGTTGCTAATACTGAACTTATGTATAACAACAGTTCTTTTGTTTGGTCTGTGTGAAAAGAAAGGGGGTGGGTCTACATTCGTATTCCTAATTGAATGCCTTCAAGATTGACACCCGAAATAAATAAATATTGTACTTCCAAGATAAAGTGTGAAGTGTTTAAACAAAAAGTGAATGTATACCATTTTAATATCATGTAAAAACAAATGTGGAGACCAACCATGGGCATCTCCAGTATCTAGAAGACTGGGACAGCAGGAAATGACGGCAGTGATTTAACGGTCATATCACCCTTTCAAACTCAATGGGCCACCCTTCAACTTCATACCATATTTATAAATACGATGTGTGAACAAAACACATTCACATGCAGATGAGAGTTCTCACATACTGTATATACTGTACACATGTTACAAACAACACATATGTACGCATGGACACGCACATCTCTAGCAGCTTCTCTGAGCACAGCTAGAGGTGTATTATCACTATGTATCCTAAAGCAATATGTGTCTATGTGCTTCCACGGAGCATCTTTTGTGCTGACGTTAACATCAGCTGGCATGTTGCTCATTTACACCTCTCGCAAGTCTGAGACTTGATTTACATCTCTAAACCCCCAGGGCTACAGGGGGATGAGAGGGTGTGAAATTGTCTCTGTGCAGCAACTTTCAAAAACCTCAATTAGGTTTTGGAGGGGAAAAAAAACAAATACCAACATGTCTGGTATTTGTTCATCTGGAATTTGATATGGACAAATTTGGTAATGCCAGTGTTGTGTTTGGTTTATATGGATAGCCTTTTAAATGACAGCAAGCCGGTATCTTTATTATTTGTAGCCGAATGTTTGCGTCAGACCAACAAAGGCCAATGTGTTTGATCTTTCTCCCTTCAGCACACTAACAGAGAAGGACACGGGGACAAAAACAGGAAAAGGCCCTAGTTACAGTATATATCCATCCCTGCCCTGTCCTCTCTCTCAACCCTCTCAACTCTGTTCTGCGCTGGGTTTTTCGTTTCATGAATAAACTATGTTCGGCAGTTCCTGTTTTGGACCCTGATCAATGATCTTTTTAACAATAGACGACACATAGCATCAGAATAACTGCCAATAAATCTTACTGTGAAATCAAAGGCTTTTATGTTGTCAAGTTTAAAGAATAACATACATATCTGCTATTGCTGTCTGGTAAGACCTACAGTACTGTGGTACTCTTGGTACAATCTGTGGTATCCAAACCCTTTGAGCCATGACCTCTAAAGAAGAGTTTTGTTGCTTGTGAATAGGGTCTCAATCCACAGTGTGGGAATAAGTGGTATATAGACTGGAGAAAAGAAGCACATATCTTAACTATTTAACCTTAAGCTACAGTAAGTTGCTGTGTCTATGAGTTGCCATGGTTTGTGTATGAATGTTTTGGCAGAAGGGGGACTGAGAGCTCTGACTGGACGTGACACTAGCTCTGACCCTTTGGATTCTCTGGGAAAGTAGGGCTGCCAAAGGCATTGCATCACACACCCCACAGATCCACAGCACAGCTTCTCCTCTGCTTCCCCTCCAACACAGTTTGTGTACTCTGGGTTTGTGTGTGTGTGTGTATGTATGTGTGAGAATGGAAAAAAAAAACTTTGTCCCACACATAAGGAATTTCAACACAGCTCAGTCAAGTAAGAAATCCAGTCAGACACTCGCAAGCATCCTGTTAGTCACAGCGTGCCGACAGCTCAGGGGATGAGGGATAGTGAATGCTCCTTGACAGTCTATCCATGTGACACATTACGCATCTGCCAAAAAAAGTGCCGCGTGTGCATTTGTTTGAGTGTGGAGCCTGTGTGTGTTTGCCCAGATCCCCCCTCCCTCTGTTCTGCTAGCTTCCTCTCCCGAGCCAAACGTGTTCTTATCTACACAGGAAGTTTAGGCCGACTAGGTTTCATGCAAGCCGTGCTTCCCCTACCACTCTACCATACCAGATCAAACGTTCTGTGGCGGCAGAGCGATTGTGTGTGCAACATCGCATCGAGCTCTGTTTCACTTGGTAACCAGTCGTTTAAGTGCAGAAGTGCAAAGCTGGAGCAAACAAGCTCACAGTAATGTTGACTGTTAACCACACTCCTTGGCCAATGTGGGTGGCTATTACTGTGGTTATATAGATACAGCATCCCGCAATCCAAAATGGTTCATTTTATCTGCTCTTCTGTTTGTGTGGCTAACAGTCCTACACATGTTACACGCACACCTTCCAACTAGCTCAGGCACAGACTAACAGTCGTGCCAACAGAGATGGATGAATACAGTGAATACTGAGTCATTGGAGATCAGTTGAATTGAGTCCCCAGAGGCTGTGGCTAAAGGAGTATGAGTGGGATAGTGGACCGCTATAGTATATTCTCTGAGTGTTATTCCAGATTGGACTGCTTTAATGAGAGTCTCTTCAAACAGTCATCTGTCCAAAGTAAACCCAAGGCAGCTGACACTGGAGAACTGGGGCACTGAGGCAGTTTGGCATGTTATTGTCCACACAATTCCCTGTTTTACAGCTGGAATTTGGGCCCTTTGGGCGAGATGCAGGGATAGAGATTGGCAGGTAGTGAATGTGGCTGTCTGTAGTCTAACATTGGTGACCTCAAAAGTGGTCTTACCTTGTGGATCTCAGGAGCAGGACACTCATCGTTGAACGGCTGACAGTCATCTCTTGGCCTGCAGCCGTTGTCACACCAGCCACAGAGATGGCCCTTGTCCTCACGGCCCCAGCACTGAGAACAGTCTCCACTGCCCACTCCACAGTTGTAAACAGCCACTGGTGAAGGAAATTGCCGGTAGGAAAACAGGAGGAAGATTGGAAAGCAAGAGGCATGTCAATATTACTGCAGCACAGCCGCTGTCATACAGAAACCGGTAGAATCTGGTTAAACCATAGATGATCTCAAAGCATATAAACCAAGCCCTATAAAGCTGGAATTATCTTAAAGATGACATGTACACGGCTGTAAAACAAGGTCTACAGGAGACCTGATGCTGGAGAACAGAGCACAGCCAGCAAGGAACAGATGATAACACTCGTGTTCCAATGAACCTCCCAGAGCGAAGACCCATTTGTATTCCTGTATGCACACATGTGTCTGTGTGTGTGTGTGAGGGAGAGTGCATGCATGTGCATGCTGGCAAAAATGTGATGACTCTGCACGCTGTGCAGCATCAGTCATGTAGTTTAACTATGCCGAGTGGCTGGCGGAGAGCCATGGTTGTTGTTCACATGGTAGACACATGGAGCGCATACAAGCGGTACATCTGGGACGGCGAGCAGGCAAGGACAGGCTTGTAGTCCCACTGGAGGGCCATTGCCATGTTCAGAACCAGGCACACCACTTATCATCGCAGCACAGTTGTCAGCTCACTTTTTTTGTTTGCAACAATCCCTGAGAATGCAACTTGTGAGAGGATTTCGGTCGCACTGTAAATTGTAGCTTCCTACATTCTATAATTATGGTATAATTACACAGTGGCATATTATAATATTATGGTCAATTATCAGTTGTTGGCAGATGATGTGTTGTTATGCAGACAATACTAATATTACAAGTGGGAAGAATATGCAAAAACAAAAGTAATCTCTTTCCATAAAAAGATTCTTTTGTTTCACAAGATGCAAGATGCAGATCCAACCATTTCACCGTGTGCCAGTATTTATCTAAGTTCAGGGGACAGGCTTAAATACAGACAGAAACATGGCGGTGTGGCTAATTCTGTCACATTTTCCAACGGTCTGACTACAATTTAATTTAATTTCAGGAAAAATGTGTTATAATGTATATTATTACCAAAGGCCCTGGTTGTTGTATTGTTTTATTTCCTACCTTTATTTTGAGCGTTTGTGTGACAATAGCTATAATCTCTTACCTGTCACTGGTTCAGGGCTGTCAATGTATTTATCTGAATATCTGCTTCTCTTTAGGCTGAGGTAGTAAACCTGACTCTGTTGGGCAGTGTACAGCTGAAATACAGAAACCAGAGCAGTGTTTGAATGTGGCAAGGCAAATAACTGTCATTTGCCATAATGATGCAGCTTAGTGGCAACTTTACAAGATTCATGGCTGTACTGGGCAGAGCCTTGGTGTTAGCATCTGTTTTTCATTCAGCATACAAGTGAAAGAGACTTCATGCAACAATGCATGGTAACAAAAACTATTTAGGCAATCTAGAAACAGACTGAAGTCAAGTATTATGGGCCAAACCTCTTTAAACAAAGTAAAGACGGACCCTCAAATTTCTGTATACTGTATGTTTCCCCGCACAGCAGACTGGGCTGTAATAATAATTGATCTGTAGTTAACTTAAACACTAGGGTCACAAAACAATTAATGAACCCACTTAGCTTAGTCAGTATACGTTAGCTCAGTCTGTACCCGGACTGGACAGATTGACTGGCCAGTGTTATCCTTGGAAGATCATGGACTACACTTACTGTCACTCCACTGCATTTCACCGCTGTGCTGTTTATCCATGTGGCCCTATAGCGCTGCTCTGTTCCAAAGTCACACTCCAGCGCCTCGCCCTGCCAAGTCAGAAATACACATTAGGCAATATACACTTGCTTGATGCTTGAGCTTTGATAGTTTGATAACAGTGACTTGTGTTAGGACCCTCTCCAGGTGCTTGGGGTGAGTGTAAAACTTAATAATAGTATTTTAAATTACAGTATTTCTATCTTTTGTTTTAGAATGATTTCTACTCTTTCTTGGTTAGTTTTAGTGAATATGTTTTTATAGTGTTCCACTATACTGTTGGGGCCCAGAGGTCAGGTGTGAGGACCCCTCATATACAGGCACATTTAAATGCCATGTTACCATGGTTTGTTCATAATGCCATCCTCAGCAGCATAATATCATACCTGACAGTAAGTGAGAATTTGACAGACAGGCAGAGGGAGGAATTAAAAGAATATATATAATTTTCTCTCTACGGTCTGGTAACCATTGACAACTCCGGAAGAGGTGAGAATAAGGGGAAACCGAAATAACCCAAGATAATTGTCCCTGCCAGGCAAAGATGCAATCCATTCAAAATTCATATTCATAAACATCTGGACCTGTGGTCCCGCACTTCAGTAACTCATCTGGGAGGCAATGTAATGAATATGAATTTAGCCTTCATGAAGTGAGTGCACCAACTCAGTCTGAGCCAAATTTTTAGGTAAGACCACACAAACATTGATAAGATTAATAGCTATGACACTGAGCAATTTCACAATATAGTATAGTATCATAATGTGAATGCTCAAATAAGGTTCACAATTCCTTGCACTTGCAAGGAAATAAAAAAGCTAAAACACACTTTGCACTTCCTACATCTATTTACCATAAGAGACTCACTGAAAGGGTAGTGAGAAATTGTAAGATGTCAAATTGACGTAATATCTCCTCTTTGCTCGCTACATAACCATTCTGTGCATGCTGAAAAAATTAACCAGTACTTCTACACAGCCCTGGCGCCATAAATAGGAACACAAACAAAGTGGTGCAGACCACACACAACAATATCCTAGCGTTTTGCAATGTGTGGAGCGGAGTTCTGAGGGAGCACCCTATGGCATTGGAGGGAGAAGGGATTTTGTTTTGATTGAGTTCAAATATCAATGCGCTTTCTCCAGAATTACTATATAAAGACAATGGTGCATTTTTCTCAAAGGAGTTTATGTGTGGGAACTAATCAAGATTACAGTGTTTTTACACTTACATCACTTGGCCTCTAATTTCATAATCTTGGTGTCTCTAACTCTAGACACCATTTTTCAAAACTCTTATACAGTTTCCAATTGCTTGGATACAACACACATAAACATAAGATAATGTGTTCACTGATTTAAGATCACCTGTTCAATATGACACAGCTTAACGTCAAAGTATTATCATTTCAAAATGCAATTTACACATTACATTTGAGATGACTGTCTATTTATTTCATTACATCGATCTAACTATCAATTGATAGAACTGCTCCAAATGATAAGTACTGTAAATGTTGAATTACTCTTACAGTAATGTATACAGTAGTTTTATGGAAACTGACAAACAATATTCCATGTCTAGATCATGTAATTTTCAGGATAAAGAAATCCATTGACAACAATTACAGTGGAACATGAATCAACTGGAATACATTCTATGGATGTAATATTTCATCATCATTCTTTAAAGTTTAAGACACTGAAACTGTAAATTTCCACAAACATGTACCGCTTTTCCAGAGCATGTTTTCAGATTTGACATTACACAATGTCAAATCAGTCATATACTGTATGACTGATTTGACATTGTGTTAGAAGTATATAGTAAAATGAGTGGTATCCACCTACAACACAGAAATACTGTAAGATGGCAGGTGATCCAAATCACAGAAATCAAGCAGTGGAAGGACGAAGATGATGTGGTGTATATTTAAATATGGTACGAACAACTACACACTATTGGTATATTGTCTGTCTGTGATTTAAATTAATATTCCTATGGCATTTCATTAATTTGAAGAAATGAAATTAGGGTAAAGTGATTGTAAAAAGCTGTAACTACACATTCTAAGAGAAGCTTTCCTTTACTTTTATAAAATAACTGGATGATACTGTAACACATTTCCTGTCCCTCATACATACCAGCTCAGGACAGGATATAAACAGCTTCAAAATGAAACATAGGTGAAATACAACCAGTTCTGTTTGACCTTGGAGTATTTATGCATGTGTGTGTGTGTGTGTGCGTGTGTGTGTGTGCGTGTGCGTGTGCGCGTGCGTGTGTGTGTGTGCGTGTTTGTGTGTGTGCGTGTGTGTGTGTGTTTGTGTGTGTGTGTGTGTGTGCATGTGTTTGTGTGTGTTCGTGTGTGTGTGCATGCGTGTGTGTCTGTCTCAATGTCCATGGCCAACACAGTAGGAATGTAAGGAAAGGAAGCTAGGGTTAGATTGATAACATACCAAAACATTGGTTACTAGTCAGCACTGGAATTTCTCAAGGGGTTCCCTGTCACCCACTTATGACCGATAGGGACAAGCTTATGACTCAAACAGAGGGGGTTAAAAATCAAGATTATAGGGTAACTATATGGAAGTGGCAGCTGATCATTAGAGTGATCTTCCGGGCGACTCCACTATATTATGTGCTGACTTAGACATAAGTCAGCCAGTTGCACTGAAAGGCGTAGCTATGGTGCCCCCTGAAAGCTGACTAGCAACTGAAGCATCAGGCTACAGCCTCATTTATCATTTTCTCTCACAGTCTCCGTCGCAACCACACAATTTCATCTGCTACCCTCTCTCCCTTGAGTTTACATAGGGCTTTG
Source organism: Aphredoderus sayanus (assembly GCA_027564795.1). Lineage (NCBI taxonomy): Eukaryota > Metazoa > Chordata > Actinopteri > Percopsiformes > Aphredoderidae > Aphredoderus > Aphredoderus sayanus. The sequence continues at coordinate 15,344 of JAODUG010037616.1, forward strand.
TTGCTTCCAGTGACCTGAATCATTTCGACACCTACAGTATATACTGTATGTCTGAAACAAACTTAAGTGTGAAGCAACTACAGCGTTTATCTGTTGAATTTGCTTAATATAAGTAGGGATTCATTTGCCGGGGTTTTCCATCTGTACCTCCACGCCGTTGCTCAGCAATAAGGTGAAGTCCTGGGTCATCCCTGATGGCGAGGGTGGAACGGCAGTGGCAATCAGGCTGGGACAGGATGCAGCGTTCTGTTGTGGGGTGGGTGGGTGTCGGGGGGCAGGAAGTTTCACACAGGGGTTAAATAAAACAATGGGTCCCCCGCACACATCCCAAAATACATGTCTCGTTTATTTGAGGGTGAAGGAAGTGAAAGAGTGGTCTGGTTGTGGAGGGAAATAACAATGACTTCAGATATGGAGTCAGTGAGGAATTAAGAAAACAGACGCAGAACACTGTGAGGGCTCACAATTGCGAAGTAGCCCGCCTCCCCCACTCCTAATGACTCACATTAGAAAAGCATGTTCATTCGTGAAGCTACTACAGATTACAGTTCCTCTTTTCTCTACTTTAACTTCGTCTCGTGATCAAAAATGAGCTGAAAATGTTGCATTTGCCACGGAAAGGGAAAGGAAAAGGAAAACGCTTGTTTACTCAAGTCACTTGAAAAATATCTCTCTTCTCTCACAAGGGGTCTTATGACATATTTTTGAATCGTAAAACACTCAACGAATTGACAATAAAGAACAATGCAAGGCCAGAGGACTATGAGTCATGTTCTAACCCTCCCCCCTACCCTGCGCCTCCTTCCTCTTTCCTCCTAGCCTAGCGAGATGTCTAGGCTCTCAGAATAGTCATCTGGGAATAGCCTCCCCAAACAGGACATGAGACCAGGTTGGACACTGACACCTCATTGTCCTGACACCCACTCCAAAGAGAAGTGAATGAGTGTGGTGACTGACATAATGATATAGGTGCTGAGTATGTGCACAGGACCCAATAGAGTGTGTCTGGGGAGTTGTGATTACTTTTAATGAGGATACACTCATGTTTTAACAACCCGTCTGGTATACCTAGTTGATAGCTGTTATACTCCTGGGTCTTTGCAGGAGATCCCAGACTGAATGTCTTTATAATCCACCAGTGACCTACATAATATACCTACAATTGCTCATGATCAGAAACCACCCTGTGAAAATAACTGGTATGTTGTCATGGCAGTGAGTCATGACGTTTAGGTATAATATCCAACACAAACGGGGACATACTAAGAAATTCTTCTACAGATTCTGGCAAGTATGTGTATCAAACCCAAATGTCAAAGAGAGGGACTTAAGAGAAGGTCAGAAGAACTTTACAACACTACATTACCTTGTAAAGGCTCTGTTAAAACCACAACCCCCTGAGATTTTATGGCTTTCAAAATATCCTAGCTGTTGAGACAGTGCTAGCCTCATACTTCTTTACCTCAGCATGATTGCTATTGCGTTACTATGGGCCTGAACGTAATGCTGCAGAAACAGGGAGACTCAACAAAACTGTCAGGATTAAGCACTGAGCCTTGACTTTGTTGTTGTTGTTGTTTTTGTCACTGTCTTTGTTGTTGTCATCATTGTTGTTGTATTATGTGATTTCCCAGGTGTTCCCAGGTTCAGTCTCACATTGTTTCAATGTATTTCATTTGGTATGATTAGTTTATCAACCATGTTGCAGTTCTTTCTTCCAAGTTTTGAAGGGTGCTTTATAAATAGTTTGCTAATGTGATGATAGATGACTCACCTCCAACAGGCTCTGATTTGAATCGTCCTTACTGGAGAGACACGAGTGGCTTTGTTGGTCCCAGTAACACCTCCACCTGGTAGTCAAGCAGCTTATACACCTGACATCACACACACACACACACACACACACACACACACGCACACACACACACACACACGCACACACTCGGCATAAGTGTTCTTGTTCTTCCTGTTAAAATGAGTTCAGGTAGATAACACACATCATGGTTTGGCCAAAGGGAGAGGAGGTAATGTATAGTCATTCTGCTCACGAACTGTCCAGCAGCTAATTACAACAGTGCCAGGAAAGGTCAAACAGTGGAGCTTAGCAGACACAGAACAAAGCTCTGTCTAAACAGACGACAGCGCGACAAGCTTAGCACGCTTTGAGTGCTCACACATGCATGTGTGTGCGCGTGTGTGTGTGTGTGTGTGTATGTGTGTGTATGTGTGTGTGTGTGTGTGTGTGTGTGTGTGTGTGTCAGCACATTTTTCTGAATAAACCATCCAAAGTGGAACACGTCCTCCGTGTATGTGCGTGCGTGTGTGTGTGTGTGTGTGTGTGTGTGTG
>JAODUG010037646.1:0-17684 GCA_027564795.1 Aphredoderus sayanus
AGGCTTGTGAGTGAGCTCCACCTCCCGCACAAGTTCCGGTTCCCCCACAGAGGTGACGTTCCACGTCCCCAGAGCCAGCCTCTGCTGCCTGGGTCTGGTCCGTCGGGGTCCCTGACCTTCACTGCCACCCAAATGACAGCGCACCTGACCCCCACGGTTCATCCCACGAGTGATGGGCCCATAGGATCGAGAGGACGGTGCCACGTTGCTCCGTGGCAAACCCGGCCACCAGGCGCTCACCGACGAGCCTTCCCTCTGGGCCTGGCTCCAGACGGGGGCCCCGGGCTTCCTCCGGGCAGAGTAACTGTTCCTCTCTTGGATTTTTCCATGGGGTCTTGTGGTCTGTCAATTCAAAATAATAAGTGGCAAAAGCTAGCATTGGCGCAGTGAGGAGAGATACTGTATGTGTTGGACATATTGTAAAGCCAAAAATGTTACACATATATTATAATGTGCAGGTGTGTTAAAGGAAAATATGAAACATTAGTTAACGTACATCAACCCTCGCCAGAGGAAGTGGTTGAAAATTCTGAAATAAGATGTCTATTACCAGCTATTGTTCCATTGTTTCTTATCCTCTCAATTGAACACAAGCTCCTCTTGCCTGAAACACAGTGGGGCAGGCGACACACAAAGTATAATCAGTCACATTGTGAAGCTATGAATGATACAAGCAACGCACTGTGCCGCATCGCGTTCTGCCTCCTGTCATTTTCTTCAGCTAGCGCTAGCTTGAGGGGTCTGTGAGCAGGGCAACAACAAGACTGAGTATACTGTACCTACTGTAGCTTTGTATATTGGCTATAAATATTACTATTTGTTATTGGTGGGCAAATGTGTCATCAACATGCTTTATTGCCATTGGGCCAATGCATGAAGATAAATATCAGGGAGAACAAAGAAAATGAATGAGCACACACAGTAGATGAACAAACAAACAGGAAGGAAGGAAGTAAAATCGCAGGTCTGCAGCTCAAGACAGGCATCCCTTACCAAGTGTGTTTTCTCTGCAGAGCTCCAAGCCCCAGTGCTAATCCCTTCCATTGGATTGTGTTGCCTGCCTCTGGTGTTCAGCACCCACACAGTGAAGTCACTCTGTATGGACCTACATCCATTTAGTTGGAGGAGGGGCAGCTAGACAAAGGAATGCAAGACAAATGGGTGAAGGGATTCTGAATCCTCACATGGCAAGTGTTGTACAGAGGAAAGCTTTGCTGTTGCTTGTTTGACTGTGTAAAGGCTAACATCTATATAGGACTGATGTTGGGATAACTGACTATAGTCAGCTTTTGCCAAACTGATGGGCTTAGAGAAGAATGTTTCCAATATATTTTCTAAATTAATAATTTATACTATATTTTTTACTCTTAGATTGGCCTGTTGCATTAGCTACAGAAGGCATTTTAGGTTGCAAATGATGTAACACTATTAAACTTGTGTTTAATAGTGTGTAGGTGTATAGGTGTACGGAAGTGTATAGGTGATGACATTCTTTTTTTTATTCCTGAAATATGAGCAAAATGAACAAGGCATGAACAAGGCATGTGGAGTTCAGAGCCCAAACCCATGCAATATGCCTCATCCCTGCATGTGAACGCTAGATGTTTCTCTATAAAGGAGAAGGACCATTAGTTGGATATGATATGTCAGCCCCTAAGGGGGTCTTGGTTTAATTAAAGACAGTACTAATTAACTACCTATAGTGAGCATTTTATCTCATCGTGATACTTTGGTTCAGTTGGGAATTTCACAGCCGTTCATTAGATTACCTGTATGAGGGATTCGGTCACAAAAGGGCCTAGATTCATAATTTGACATCCTTTAGAAAGGAATGGATCCTGTTTGATAAATCATTTCAAGCTATTTAAATGGTGGTTTTTGAAGACTAGCATTTAAATGTTACTATAATAACTATTTTTAAGATCAGGTCTACATTATATCCTGCTCATAACACAGTAATTGAATGCAAATGTGTACCATATATCATTGTGAGACCATCATTATAAAGCATTATAAAGTATCAACTTTCTACCTCAACTCAGGTGGTTTGTTTTTATTTGAGACCGTATGCTATCAGATATCAAACAGTGTGCTGTGGTCTATGTTTTGCTTCCAAACCCTTGTGCAAAACATGTGCAGTACACTTAACGCTTCATACTTGGAGAGTTTCCAGTCACTATATTATAAATAAATTGGTGTGACCCAATGACATGCATTTGGAGTAATTACAACAAATTCTCAACTTTAGCACAGACGGTGGAAAACTCTTTCATTGGAAACGATTTTTACAATAGTGAGCATACCATGGAGCAGATAGCAGCACTTTGGAACAAAATGTAAAGTTGTAAGATGGTAGATTTCACTGAGGTTTTTCCACTCAGCTTTGCTCTTGCTGTGTGTTTTGCAGGGCAGTAGTTGGACACAGAGAGCCAATACCAGATGACGGTAAAGACAATATCACTATTTTCACTCGCATCCTAGACAGACTGCTGGATGGCTATGACAACAGGCTACGTCCCGGCCTGGGCGGTAAGTTATGTGCTTCTCAACCTGAATATCAGATCCCTCCGATGGGTCGTGACATGCCTTTGCAAGGCTGTGCGAGACTGAAAGCTCAGCTCCATTATCGTCTAAATCTAGCTGTATTATTTTTTCTAAACTGTTAATAGTTGTGCATTTATTATTTTGGTATTATATTGGTCAGTACATGTTTGCAATAAAAACAGATTGTGGTGTTTTGGGTCAAGAAGTTTGAGAACTAAATGTTCTTTTTGTGCGGTCATTGGCTAAAACATTTGAGACTGGATGAGATAAATGTTAGGTGTCCCAAAAACTTCTACACAGTGTGTAGCAGACAATGTGACCCATTTTGTATCTGCCCGGTTATTCAACAGTGATATTGTCAGGCTACATACAACAGGTCAGGCTATGCAATTATTTTATAATAGGATACGTAGGACTAAATAGTTTTGAGCTTGTTACATGATTAAATATACTGTAACTTAAGTGATACTTTAGAAGTCCATAGAACAACATCTGCAAAAAGCAGAGGGTGCCGTGGAATATGAATATTAATTTGAGCGTGATTATTGATTATATTTTTGCTCTTTATTGCGTGGGTACAGTATGCAGGTTAATCAATTATGCAGTCTTTGCCAGTGAAAGAAAGGCAAACAGATATTTCCCTAGGTGGACTTGGTCCAATTATGTAGACGATGCCAGTCACAACATATACCTAACAAATTTACAATCAGACTATTTTTAAAAGTACCGCTCCCCTCAAGATAAATGTACACTACCACATTCTGCTCTACACAAGACATGTGCTGTGCTTGTCTTATCTTGAAGACCCAGTGCCTCAAACATGAAATCCCAATTGATATTTAGTAGTGATATCTTACTTTTTAGTTAGCTGCCCATCATGTTGTAGCAATCGCAGATAATTCCTCCATCATGACATACATAAGCCGATCAACTCATTGATGCCATCTTGTTTCCGAGGCTTTCTCATGTCCCTGTGAAAGGGAGTTCTCATTAGTAAGTGGCTGTACCTAAACCTCAGAAAGATTCCTAATGAGGAATGAAAAAGGGTTCCATTTCAAAGAAAAGCCGAGCAGATTCTATTTATTAACCACAGAAATAAATAATTGCCTGTTTTACATGCGATCCTAATTTAAGAGAATACATCTGAATGTGTAGTGATGTTGTTTTATGTTGCTGCTACACAATGCTGCATTTAAACAATCTGTAATGTTTACTAATGAAGCGCTAATAGCTAATTTACAGCACATAATGTTGTGGCATTAGTTTATGTAATGATTTCATTTCATTAATGGTTATGTATATATGTATGTGTGTTTTATTATTGTACAGTTCACAATACATTACTATTTCTATTTTAATGAACTGGGCATCTGTCTTATAATAATAATTTACTACAACAATAAACCACGTGATTATTCATATTATGAGCTGTAGAGTAACATGATATATTAATAGAAATTCTAAAGCTATAATGTATGTCAATACCCAATGGTAATAGTGATAAATGTTTAATGTAAGGTATCCATCCTAGCCTGCGCTGTATATACTGTATCAAACAACCTCGTAAGATATGCCACATTCATAATGTATGAGATTGTGAAAAGCAATTTTAAAGCATATAGTGGCAGGAACCCTGGACCAGCATGTAGGATACTTGTCTAGGATGCATTGTTGAAAGACATTTTACGGACACAGGACACATTTCCAAGGTACATTCCTCAAAGATGCATTCCTTTGCGTCTGTAATTACCCTTGTGGAATCACAGGCTCAAATACAGTACACTCCTCTCCTACACCCCTGCAGGTTTACAGGCCACACGGGAAGAAAGTTTAACTGTCTGCACCAGCGTTTCTGGGTCACTATGAAAACAACGTGTATTCCACAGATTTGTGATTTCTGTCTTCTTTCCTGTCTTATCTCTTTTCCTCTGTCCTGTCTTCTCTATTTTCTCTGTCCTCTTCACTCATTTCTTCTGTCCTGTCTTGTCTCTTTTCCTCTGTCCTGTCTTGTCTCTTTTCCTCTGTCCTGTCTTCTCTCTTTTCCTCTGTCCTGTCTTGTCTCTTTTCCTCTGTCCTGTCTTCTCACTGTAAGAGAGCGTGACAGAAGTACGGACCAACATCTACGTCACCAGCTTTGGACCTGTATCAGACACAGACATGGTGAGTGTAATATGTCAGGCTCGTCACGTTACTGTGCCACATTAAATATTTACTAGTGGACTCATATGGCACACATCAAAGTAAATGCTGACATCATAATGCTTGCTGATTCAATACATTGAATATGTTCCAATGTGATCCAGTCTAATTTAATCAAATCTAATTTAATCTACTCCATCATTAAATCTAGGTCCTAGATCTGTGTTTAGTTGAAATGAGTGTGTAAGATCAGGTACAGTTGCATTGCACAATGAAGTTTTACAATAAAATCGAATCTAATAAAATGTAAATAAAAAATATAATATGTGCAGGCCTTTTACATATTTTATATATCATACAATCTCTGGTTTAAGAGGAACCAGGTTCAGCCAAAGTAACTACACCATATGGCTTGAGTACTATAAGGCCGTCCCTTTACCGAAGGTAAATGGGAGAGCAGTGTGCCTATACAGCTTTGCTATGTGGGAATGTTTGTTTCTCACATTTTTACTGCAAAGTTATTTTAGAGTTGTATTTGTGGGATATTGTGTGGCAGATGGCTTGAAACTCTGTATAGTCATAAATGAAGTAGGAAATTAATGTGGAGAATACAGTAGTATTTCTAAGCCAGTGAATAAGTTGAAATAGCTAATCAGGGAGCTTTAAAGTGTATGTATCCATCTTTATAGTGTATATCATTACAGTAATTACATTGCCCTAGAACAGTCCTGGCTCAAAGCTTCAACTGCACATAATACTAAGAATAATAATAACAATATTAATAATACTGTTAATGTTATTATTATTATTGACTTAAAATAAATAATCAAACCAATAGGAGCAATGCACGATCAGTATAAAGTTCAGACATCAATTATTTTTTCTGAATGCAAAAAAGGTTAATAATTTTCATAGATAGATAGGCAAAGAATCCCCAAGGCATGTCCCATCACTGTGCCATCATGTGTCCCAGAAATGTCTGGTTGTCTCCCACCCTTGGTCCAGAGTGAAGTCAGCTACACTGTCACAGCGAGGCACACTATGGGACCAGTGCAGCCAAGCATTAGTTTGTTTCTGGGGCGCATTTTACACAGCGCGCCTGTCACAACCATCCCCAGAATGTGGGTTATGGCCGTGATGATGTTCAGGAAGGAGGTGAGGGATTATGGTTACACAATCGAACTCAGCTTCCTCCAGTTCTGAGTTCTGAGCTCTCTCTCTCACTCTCTCTCTCTCTGATGGGCTATGGAAGGCTGTCTGCGTTGTCGCGTCGCATTTGTGTTTCCTGGTGGGTTCTGACAGCTGTGCTGTGATGAGACGGAGGGTGTTGAGCCTGTCACAGGTGCTGCTAGGAGACAGGCTTGACACAGGTTAGTGCTGTTTTCAAGGCACCATCTTCCCATAATGCTGTAGAGTCATGGAGAGCTGTTAATATGATTACATTTGAGAAATTGGAAATAGTCATATAGACAGGCACATAGATGATAGATGGATGGATGGTTAGATTAGGTAGGATTGAGTCATAATTTGGTGTTCGTTCAACAAAACACAAAAAAAAAAGATTTGCACATGATGAATAAGACCTACATTCTTAAAGAAAGATACATAAACTGCACAGGGCATAATGTCAGTCATCGTCAAACTGATTCATGTTCAAGCCTCCTTGAATTCATTTAAAAACGTATTAGAGGCATGAAAACAATTTGCATACCTGGAGCTTTTATTTGGTTGCTGTAGTTACAAATTATTCATCCATGTGGTTTAGTTATCTGGAAATGTCTCCTCTTAATAAAATATTTACTGTATTAAATCTGCAATATTAATCTTGGATTGTAATTTAATTATTACAACATCTGATATTTTGTTTTAAACAGAGACAATCCTCTACTTTATAGCGTTATGCCCTATGTGCATGGCCTATTCAAATCCCTGGCAATACCACATATTTGTAATATTTGTAAAGCCTCAAAATGAATAAACCCTTTATTTTCCCAATGCCGAAGTCAAGAAATTGCAATTCAGACACCAGCACATGTAAATGTGATTTATATCTATTAAGATGTTCTGTGTTGCATGTCCTTTGTTTGTAGTGTTTATACAGCTGAGCTTATGTGAGAATGTATTTTTATACATTTTATTCAGCAAAGATTTGTTTGTGGCAGAGCTGTGCAAGATGAAAATAATTGGGATTGATACAGTACGCAAAGTTCATTGTACATTTAGCATAGTACATAGGCCAGAGAGAGACAAAGAGATCAAAGTTGTATTTCTTTGTTGTATTTTATATATCTCAATTTATTTATTTTTATTTTATTTATTATTTTTGTTGTTTTTCCATCCATCCATTCCATCCATCCTCAACTGCTTATCCAAGGTCGGGTCGGGGGGCAGCAGCTCCAGCAGGGAACCCCAAACTTCCCTTTCCCTAGCCACATTAACCAGCTCTGACTGGGGGATCCGAGGCATTCCCAGGCCAGTGTGGAGATATAATCTCTCCACCTTGTCCTGGGTCTTCCCCGAGGCCTCCTCCCAGCTGGACGTGCCTGGAACACCTCCCTAGGGAGGTGCTCAGGGGGCATCCTTACCAGATGCCCGAACCACCTCAACTGCCTCCTTTCGACGTAAAGGAGCAGCAGCTCTACTCTGAGTTACTCTCAAATAGCTGAGCTTCTCACCCTATCTCTAAGGGAGACGCCCGCCACCCTCCTGAGGAAACCAATTTCAGCTGCTTGTACCCGGGATCTTGTTCTTTCGGTCATTACCATAGGCGAGGGTAGGAACGAATATTGCCCGGTAGATCGAGAGCTTTGGCTCAGCTTTCGTTTCGTCACAACGGTGTGGTAAAGCGATTGCAATACCGCTCCCGCTGCTCCGATTCTCGGGCCAGTCTCCCGCTCCATTGTCCACTCCCTCGCGAAGACCCCGAGGTACTTGAAGTCCTTCACTTGGGGTAAGGACTCTCCCTCTCATTCCCTCGGTTTCCTTCTGAACCAAGGTGCTAATCCTCATTCCAGCCACTTCACACTCGGATGCAAACCGATCCCACCATGACAACGCCTCAATATCCTGTCCATGAATACCATTAACAGCGCAGCCCTGGCGGAGACCAACACCCACCTGGAACCAGTCTGATCTACTACCGAGAATCCGGACACATCTCTTGCTTTGGGCGTAAAATGATTGGATAGCCCTAAGAAGGGAACCCCATCACACCATACTCCCTCAGCACCTCCCACAGTATCTCCCTGGGGACCCGGTCATATGCCTTCTCCAGATCTACAAAACACATGTAGACCGGATGGGCATACTCCCAAGTCCCCTCCAGGATCCTTGCGAGAGTAAAGAGCTTGTCCGTTGTTGCACGACCAGGACGATAACCGCATTGTTCCTCTTAAATATGTGGTTCGACCAGCGGCAGAACCATCCATTCCAGAACCTTGGAGTAGACTTTACCAGGGAGGCTGAGAAGTTTGATGCCCCTATAATTGGCACACACTTTCTGGTCCCCCATTTTAAATAGGGGAACCACCACTCCAGTCTGTCACTCCTTAGGCACTGTCCCAGAGGCGTCATCCATGACATCCCCTCCACACCCAAAGCTTTCAGCATTTACGGACGATCTCATCAATCCTCGGGAGTTTGCCACTGTGTAGTTGTTTGACTACCAGTGCACCAACTCTACCTCTACCATAGAGTTAGTAGGGTTCAGGAGTTCCCCAAAGTGTTCCTTCCACCACGATATTACCACCTCAGTTGAGGTCAACAGCGTCCCATCCTTACTGTACACAGCTTGGATGGTTCGCCATTTTTCCTTCCTGAGGTAGCGGATGGTTTTCCAGAATCATCTTAGTGCCGACCGAAAGTCTTTCTCCATGTCTTCTGCGAACTTCTCCCACACCTGCTGCTTTGCCTCTTTCACGGCCGAGGCTGCAACCCTTTGGGCCCGTTGGTACCTTGCACCTGCCTCAAGAGTCCTCCGGGATAAACTATCCCAGAAAGTCTCCTTCAGTCAGACGGCTTCCCTGAGCACCGGTGTCCACCACGATGTTTGAGGGTTACCGCCCCTTGAGGTACCTAAGACCTTGAGGCCACAGTTCTCTGCTGCAGCTTCAGCAATGGAGGCTTTGAACATTGCCCACTCAGGTTCAATGTCCCCAACCTCCACAGGGGTGCCAGAAAAGCTTTGTTGGAGGTGTAAGTTGAAGATCTCGTGGACAGGGGCCTCTTCCAGACGTTCCAAGTTCACCTGCACCACCCACTTGGGCTTACCAGGTCTGTCTAGAGACTTCCCCCACCCCTTGACCTAACTCACCATCAGATGGTGATCCGTTGACAGCTCCACCCCTCTCTTCACCCGAGTGTCAAGAACATGCGGCCTCAGATCAGATGATACGATTATAAAATCGATCATCGACCATTGGCCTAGGGTGCCTAGGGCCTAGGGTCCACGTACACTAATGAGCATCCTTATGTTCGAACATGGTATCTCCATTCAGGGTCTCCAAGATTGCAAAATACTCTGAACTGCTGTTCGGTGCATATGTACAGGCAACAGTCAGAGTTTTCCTCCAACCCCGAAGAGTCAGGAGGCAACCCTCTCTTCCACTGGGGTAAACTCCAACGTAACAGCGCTCAACCGGGGTCTTGTGAGTGTCCCCACACACGCCCGGCACCTCACACTCTGGGGAACTCCAGAGTAGAATAAAGTCCATCCCCTATTCAGGAGTACGGTTCCAGAACTAGAGGAGTTCTAGTTTTAGAGGTAAGCCCCACCAGATCTAATCGGTAGCACTCCACCTCCCGCACAAGTTCCGGCTCCTTTCCCCACAGAGAGGTGACATTCCACGTCCCCAGAGCCAGCCTCTGCTGCCCATGTCTGGTCCGTCGAGGTCCGTGACCTTCACTGCCACCCATTTGACAGCACACCCGACCCCCACAGTTCATCCCACGAGTGGTGGGCCTATAGGATTGTTGTTATAACGTATTTAAATGATGCCAACTGTTACTGTACTGTTAATAATGTGTTCTATTGTCTGTAATGTTGTTCTTGTTGAGTGGTACCTGCCCTCTAGCTTTGGCAATACTGTTTACATAACTGTCATGCTAATAATGTTTACTTGAATTTAATTGAGAGAGAGAGAGATAGAGAGAGAGAGAGAGAGAGAGAGAGAGAGAGGACAAAGAAAGATGGACAGAGAGACAGAATGACAGTGCGGACCTGCTTTTATTTTTGTTAGTACAGGATCTGTATGCTGGTGGACACCGCCACATTGTAAGATACTGCAATATAATTAGAATGCCTTGTGCTCTGTCCAGTGCCCACAGTGGCACAGTGGCACTGAACCCTGCAGTCGTATGGCCTGACATTCACTGTCAGCAGCAGAACACTGCACATGCCAGCCTGTTCACTGATACAATAGCATGCTGGAGGCTCTGCACGTCCTAGCACTACAGATTAACTATTTGCTAAGATGGAGCCCAGTCAAAAAGCAACATATTTTCCTTGCTGAGCAGCCACACACTCAGAAGAAAAGGGCTAACTGGAAGCCTTTGCCTTAATTGTCCACATCCCTTTTATGTGGAGTGGAGCCCTTTCACTTTGGCTGCATACACAAGTAAGGATGCCAATGCCTGGGTTTGAACCCAGAACTTCAGTCTACCAGGCTCTCGTGTGATTGCTAAACTAAAGTAGCGCTGTAATTGCTTACTGTTTCTAATGAATGTATGTGTGTGTCTGTGTTGGTGTATGTGTGTACCAACAAGCTCATAGGTAGGATGCTTTTGTAGCCCTTATTTGTAAGAGTGCAGTCTAGGATTTATGGACAAAACACGTCTAGAGGATGATGTGTTTTGTGCATGAGGGGGTTCTGGAGCACATCTGCGCCATGCTGACAGTTTTGCCATGTGATGTCAGCTATGTGTCTGCACAGAATGTAACAAGCAGAGTATATCAAATATGCTTCATTGTAGCAGATAGGAAGATGCAGTAGCTTAAGCTAAATGCTCATACACATCATCACATACATCAGCTATGCCTTAAAGGTAACGTTCTGGAACGCTACCTGCTGAATGCTTGCTAATCTCGAACTTAAATCAAAACAAAATTACCTCATCCTTCCCTGCCATAGGGTGCTTCCTCAGAAGCTCCACCCCACACATTGGAAACACATTGCCAAGGCTAGGATATTGGTGATTCTTTGTGTTCCTATTTCGGAGCCAGGGCTGTAGAAGTACCACAATTATTATTTTCAGCAAGCACAGAGAACGTAAAGCTAGCGCACGGCGAGAAGATACTTGGTTAAGTTTACAAAGTATTATATGCACTATATGTAAGTATATTATCTTACAATCACTAACTATACCTTTAAGACACAACTAATAGTTTGCAGCTATTTCAGCACTAACAGGAACCTTACTTACTACGACATGCTTGTTCTCCCGACCAGCAGTCATAGTGCTGCTTATAGCTACTTAAAGTGTTGCAGATTGCCACCCAAAGGCACAATTATATGCATGCACACACATGCGTATACAACATATTTTACCATGCACAAAAAAGTTCTGCCCCATTTAGTAAACGTTGACTTTTTGAATTTTGTTCTCTTCTTATTTTAGTTACCCTTGCAAATGAGTACCACAGATTATTTTTTCTCCTGCCCGTCCCATGACAGAGAAACTTCACCTCTTACCCGATAATAGATTGTCAGTATCAGAACAGGTTCCCCTTGCTATAAATACTGCAAACTTGTGTCCTCTGGTTCCTGCAAAGCACACTGAATCATTATGAAACAAAATGTTATGTTTATAAATCTATCTATTTACATCACTTTTTCACTGCATATTAAAATGAATAAGTCCAACATGTATATGATTTCAAAGTCACAGTACATTTAATGTGTAAGACTGTAATAAGTTTTGTATTTGAATTTTATACACAATTTATTTTCACTAATCAGTACTTATGAGGTAAATGTCAAATGTTTTTAAAACACTTTCATAACACAACTTCAATATCATACATCTTTAACCAGTAATTATTCTGCCTATCAAATCATTTCAATCTAGGTAATCTATGTGTGTTATAAATAAGTAATCCCTATGGTGTTTCACAGAATCCTCAGACTAGATATGACTACATCTGTTTCCATTAAACAAGACTGCTGGTTAGAAGTGTCTATCATGTGTTGATGGAAAATCAGCTGGTATTTGACATTAGACTGTGTTTTGATTGTCTCAACCTTTTCTTCAAATTGTCTACCCACATATCCCTGTCCTTATTCAACCAAATTTTTATACCCTTTTGTTCAGATCCTGCATGCAGGGGATGAAATGTCTGTCACCTTAGTGGGCCACATAGCTTTTGAGATTTTTCTGCAGCAATATTTAGATAGCTTACTTGTAATGCTGCAGCTGAAGCTTGGAGCATGAGCACGCATAACATTGAGTTTGAACCATATGGTGTCTTCCATCTTCTAATCCCTGGTGTGTGTGTGTGTGTGTTCTTTTCATAAGGAGGGTTTTATTGGGGCCAAGCACCCACTTCAGCTGCACCCTCCATGTGATAATTAACAAAGATGAACAACCTGAAAAGTTCAAAACAGAAATAAGAACATATAAGGATTAAAAGCAATTGAAGCTGCTGTCGGTAGGATTTGAGAGTTGCATTGAGAACTAGTTGAAAAAGAACAGAGCAAGATTTTGACAAATCAAGGAACGCCATCTCAATCGATAAATATCCAGGAGAAATCAATTCCCTTAGAGCTAAGAGAACTTGAACAGAAATGATAGCCAGTTGCTTACTAACCTAATTTTCCATGCCATAATATCATATATAGCCTAATATATTACCTAATATACTGTACAATAATATAATAATAAAATATTTTTCCTGTATAATCCATAATTTACATGCTTGTTACAACAATAAAAATGAATGTCAAATGGTCATATGTTAACCAGTGACCACATCTACCAATCAACCACTCAGTCGGATGCTATTTTTTGTTTCTTTTTGGCCAATAGGGATTAAGGATTTCTTTTCTCTGATGAAATCATTATACTATGGCCAATCAGGGGCCCTTGCACATGTGTGGCCCCTAAGCCTGTGCATGAACTCATGCCAGGACAGACCAGTCAGGAAAAAGATGCAATCATTTGTCAGAATGATCACAAATTTCACTAAATGTATCCCCTTAAAAACCTACCTACAGCACCTTTATATTTTGGAGACCATTTTTCACTACCAGATTTTTACAGTGGGAAAATTATGTTTTACTTCAAGGGGCACTCCTCAATGTTTGGTGGAATCCAGTGCTTGCTCCTCTCATATCTGAGTGCTGACTCTGAGTAGCTGCCAGTCCCTGTTGCTCAAATATGCTAAAATCATTTTCTGCCTCTCATTTTTATGTCTTTTAAACATAAATGTTGCGCTGGAGCTAAAATGAGTTGCACTATATCACAAATGAAATGTGCCTATGTTAACTTAGCTAAATGTCATGTTCAGTTTAAAAAAATGGCATATTTATTCAACTCCAAAAGGCTATCTAAGTTGAACAAGCAATAAGTATAATTTAAGTGCCTTTAACTGTTGGTATTGGGTGGGCATTGTTAACAGTATTTTGTCAAGTGTGGAAATGATTACTGTAAAACTTGTTGTTGTGGGCTAAAAAGGTTAGCTTGGCTGTTGTTTGTGTTGTTTTAGCAGGCCTGCCCTGATGAATGAACAACACTCTTCTTGTTACTGTACACTTCCTGCTCTGCCACCAAACAACAGCTTCATGAAGTTTTCATTTAGTTTTTAGTTTTTTTACTTTGGAAGTTGCTAGTAAAATTTGTGTACAACAAGTTACAAATTGCTTTAATTAAAGCAATTAAAGCCATTTACTACTTCAAGCATAGAATCTGTCGTCTTTAGTTTAGCACAGACACATGTTTTGGATGTTTTATAATTACCTGTAAGGTGAAGTTTGGGAGATATGGATTTCCTCCATTATATTCCGCTTTCACAACCACATCCCACCAATCATCTGATGAGGGAATCTTGTTGCTAGGACACAGTCATGTTTAATGAGAAGCCCCTTGCTCCTCTAGGAAGGGGCCCTTGGTATTTGCTTGTCCAGGAACCCTCTGTTGAGTTAATCTCGCCATGATGAGTGTAACTTGATCTCTGAAATCTAGAGATCGATTTTATTAAAAGGGTTATTATCTTTTGTCTGCCAAAACCTATGAAGTATTTCAAATATGTTTCATAATTATAATCATTATCTTTAACTGTTATCTTTTCAAGAGGTTTAAAATTACTTAAAGGTAGCCTACTACTCGGTGGTGTTAGCCTGAATTGCCCGATTTGCCATTCTGTTATCAGTACCACTCCATTATTCAGCTTGAAATTGCCTTCTAGTTAGCCGTTTTCTGTGGGCAGTGGATTACATTGGGTCTTTAACTGTAATGTACGGAGCCGTGCCTGGGAAAGGCCCTCCTGCCTCCCGTTCATCCTCGACGGTGTACTAACCTGGGCCTGCAGCTGCAGATCCAACATACAGTGCCCTAGATACAACAGACTAATCACTAATGTACTGCACTTGTAGGGTAGGGTTATATACTTGGGTTTTCTTTTGTTTGGTGTCAGTTAATGTTTGTCTGTTGTGTCGATTATTTTAATGATACCATTTATTAAATACTGAGCGCAGTCTCATGTTTCTTCTACTCTTTTTTGTGTTTTGCTTGATCTGCCCTTGCACTCAACACTAAACCTGATTAAACCTGCTCTGGCGAAATGTCTAAAATACATAATTTCTTATTTCTTTAATCTCAAGTAGATTTTAAGGCTGCTTGTATCCTGCTCCAATTCTAATAAGCACAACATATCCCAAACACTTTATTTGAAGTTTCTTCTAGTCCATTGTCTTGTTATTTTTTCCCCAGGAGTACACCATCGATGTGTTCTTTCGTCAGAGTTGGAGAGATGAGAGGTTGAAGTTTGACGGGCCCATGCAGGTCCTGCCCCTCAACAACCTCTTGGCCAGTAAGATCTGGACCCCTGACACGTTCTTCCACAACGGAAAGAAATCTGTGGCCCACAACATGACCACCCCCAACAAGCTGCTCAGACTAGTGGACAATGGCACACTTCTCTACACTATGAGGTGAACCATTTTAACTCGAAAGTCAGCATTGCCGTGTTTTTAGAGGTTGTCATGGTGGCCTTATAGTTTCAAGTGTACTTGAAGGTAAATCTGTATGTGAGAATTGTATTACAAATCAAAAAAGCTAAAACTAAATAGAACTTAACTGTGAATTCCTGAAGCCAGTTCTTAATTATTGCTGTGTAATTTAGTTTTTATTCTATGTTAACAACAATTAAAATAAACAACAAATCTTATATAAATGTAATTTTTTTATAAAAAACATTTATTATTGTATTTTCCGGACAATAAGTCACACTGGAGTATAAGTCACAGTCAGGGAAAAACACGTTGCGAGAAAAAACAAACAATCGATTCGGTGTATAAGTCGCATTTTATGAAACTTTTTATTTCACTCTAACAATAAACATACTTTTTGATCATTAGAACAGACAAATCCTAGGCCTATATAACCAAAACAATGTAAACACGTTAAGGAAAAACTGAATCCGTTGAATTCTTCATCCTCCGTGTCGCTGTTGAATAATTCCGCAGGGGAATACAAAGTGGTGTGTCTTTCTTTCTTCTGTTTCGGTAGTACTACTGTGTTTTAATCAGTCACAAGATTTAACAATGCTATCTAGTGGCCATAGTTGATATGAAGTGTATTTGTCAGACATAAGTTTTTTTTTTTGCTTTAGAATATAAGTAGCAGGCAGAATTGTAAAAGAAAGATTTATAGTCCGGACACAGTAGATACAGGGATACATGGCTTAAAAGGCTCATTTGAAAGGGGTACAGAAACCGAAAATATTTGAGAGCTACTGATCTAGACCCACTGTGACTAGGGATGGGACGATATAAGGCTCAAGGTGCAACTGCATTTAGTCCAAATCCACTTGCTAGTATAATGATGGAAAAAACAGTCACAGCTCCAGGTGCATGGTTCACAAGGGTAGTACTTACTCTCTTTAATATTCATGAGTGTGTCTTAGGCATAACATGCAATAAGCCAGTGTCAGCTCCTATTCCCCTTAAAAAGGTTCTGTTGCACCTTGGCGTATTGCGTTTATAATGGTGGATAAGAAAGAGAGAGCACTTATCTGCAGAGGAAACAGCTCATCAGCTCGTGGAAGCGTCCGAGCATACCATCTACAGCAGGATTCCACGAAGATCCCTAATTCCGTTTTAGGGATAATCATGAATATCCTCACAAGTAACTTAATAAAACTGTCTAGCTCACTAATGTACTGGATGTTTTGATTGTATTGATTTCCGGATTTATTTATTAGCCCGCATCTTTCCAGTCAATCATCACCATAACTCAGGCTTGGCCTGCTCATTGTATCGCCAATTGTATCCCCCACAAAAAGGTACATTGGATGTTAGACAAGCAGCAATACAATGACACAAAACATGTTGTCAGCATAACAAAAGACTTCATCAGGGAGAAAAAGCAAAAGACTTTTAGACTGGCCAAGTCAATCTCCAGACCTTAACCCAAATGAGCATGCATTTCACTTCCCAAAGAGGAGATTGAAGGGAGAAACAAACGAAAACAAACAACTGACAGAGGCATGGAAAAAAGCCTTGAAAAGCATCACAAAAGAAGAATTCAAAACTTTGGTGATGTAAATTGGTCACAGGCTTGATGGCGATAATGCAATTAAATTAGTTATTTTCTTTCATTTACCATATTATCTGTCCCAGTTGCTCACCTAAAAACTGGGTAGTCTGATACAAAAAGTGTTAGCTTCTTAGTTATGTACACCTCAAGGTGAAAATATCATTCAAGCTTAAAATTTGATCTGTATCTGGATAATAAATATTTAAAAAAAAAGAATAATAATAATAAACTTTATTTGTATAACACATTTCACACAAGAATTGCAGCTCAAATTGTTTTACAGAGGGATTACATGCGCATCGTGCTTGAAAATAGAGAAGTGTATGCCTATGAATGCAACATAGGCATTATACAATTAGTAAAAAACGGTGGTTAATGGTAAATGTTAAAATGAGGCCAACAAGAAACCACAGAAATTGAAATATAGACTTAAATGGTTGAAAATATACATAAAATGTTAAGTAAAAATAAAGAATAAGAAACATTTCATAACACAGGTTTATCAGTATGACTTGGAGTGTGACTCCGCTTCTACATAAAGTGGGATAACTATCCTGAAAGGCTTACATTCCCTGATCCTTAACGCTGGTATGTTCTTAAGATTGTCTGATTATCAGAATGCATAAAGCACCTGCACAATTCACAACATTCACATATAATAATACAGTGAATATCAATTATTTTTGTAAAAATAACCATGTCACAAAGTGAATAGAGGTTAGTCACAATTAATTATAATAGAATAACATAACAGTACAGTATCAATATATAAATACGCTATAAGTGTGCTATAAATAAACATAAGCAGCACTGAAAAAATATCAAACAATCAAATAACAAATTAAGTGCAATCAAACAAGATTTTAAATACTCAAAAGGGAGATGAGAAATGCTATATTTAAAGCGATCTTCAAATCCTCTCACAAACCAAAAAGGCATCTTGTGACCTCCTTCCAGTGGGGAGGGGTGCATTTTATAGTAATGCATCATGTTTTTTACACATTGAATCATTTAATTGTTATTAATTTATTATTTTCCTAACTCCGTCTTTAATGCTTTGAAGTACTGTCAGACGTTGAAAAACTAAATATGTAGTCTTTATCCGTTTTAGGTCAATGTGGATATTAAAGATTATTCTTGTGAAATGTGTTTGTCATTTTACATGAAAGGATGCTAGAATGTCATTCTCTAACAAATAAGGATAAGTTGTTTTGATGTGGTAGAGATTCTTCCGGGCTAAATATAATGAT